>PVKS010004336.1:0-94268 GCA_004027875.1 Aplodontia rufa | reverse complement strand
TCAGGGAACACACACATACAAACACACACAGAGTGAGGGTCAGGGGTCTGCACAAAGAGGGCCTCCAGATGGGAAGAAGGGAGTCAATTAGATGATCAGCAATGAAAAAAGAAGGCAAATAAATGTCCTAACTCCCAATTTTTTACCATCCCCGTATGGGCCAAAAACAATGGAAGCCACAGGCAAAGTAGCCCCTTGATGCAATCTATACTGCCCCAGCTTCCTGGGACACAGAGAGAGTAAAGAGAGGGACTGTAAAATGGATAATAGCCAGCACATTTAGCTTAAAGGAGACCAAATGGCCAAGGGAGAGGATATTGGTTTTATTAAGTTAGCCATAATCTATCCTGACAAGGTTAGCATAAGAAACATAAAAATTGCTCCTTTGTTGAAATTTTACATATTGGACTAATTATTAAGTGTTTGTATTGCTGTTAACTAATGTCCCTTTCTTTTCAAATGCACATTTCTAACTATTTGCTTGGACTTTGAATCTTCTTGATTGACTGAGGAACATAAGCCTCAAAATCAAATAAATAAAAGAAAGAAGAGAAATAAGAAAGGTCATTGTATAGCTCTTAAACCCCATTGTGAAGACTAGTATGTTGGAGGCTATGGAACAAATTTTGCTAGTAGACTTTTTTTTTGTTGACTCTTGAAGTATCAACCAAAAGTGGTTTTAAAAATTAACCATTTGGGCTGGAGTGATGGCTCAGTGGCTATGGTGCTTGCCTGGCATGTGTGAGGATGCCTGGTTTGAACCCCAGCAGCATACCGCGTACACAACAAAGTGTCAGATCAACAAAAGCTACATGAAAAACTAAATAAAATTTATTCTTTCTCTCTCTCACACTGTCCCTCTCTCTAAAAAAAAATTAATGATTTGTATTTGCTAAATTTTTAAAATCAGATTTTATAAAATCCTAATTTCAGCTTCTCTTATGTAATCAGAATAAAGGTTACAACTTCACTTATATTTCCTCCAGGCAATGAACAGTAGCCAAATGTTTTCTATCTACTTAAGAAATGATACAGGGGCTGTCGCTGTGGCTCGGCGGTTACTGTGCTTGCCTGGCATGCCCGAGTACATGGGTTTAAACCCCAGCACCCACATACACAACTAGGTGTCGGAGCAATGAAAGCCATGTGAAAAACTCAATAAAAATGGATTCTCTATCAGTTTCTCTCTCTCACTGTCCTTCCCTTAAAAAAAAAAAACAAAGAAAGAAAAGAAAAAAAGAAATGGTGCAGGTTCTCCAGTTTGCCACAGTCCTCACCACTCTTGTTTTCTCCTAAAAGTCAGTTACCAATTTTTGTGATCATGCTATTATTTTCAATAAACCCAGTCTGGCTTCATTCGTATATGTTACATGCCCAAGTCCTGTAAGCATTTACATTTGTGAGCCCTGCACTAGTGGTTCCATGGGCAAAGTGGTCAGTGTCCAACTTCCAGTTCTTAATTTCCTTAAGATCAAGTTGACATTTAATATTAATGCAGCAGGAACCACACTATGACCAATGGAGTGTGGCATAACTAAATCACTGGTCATCTCTCCATTCTAATTCCTTCTACCTGACCTGTGTCACAGCCCTTACCACTTTCCATTGTGCTGAGTCTCTCTGTACTCTATTTGGTCTGTAAGAAGAAATCTCAAATTATAACAGCTTCTTTCCCATTAAATTGGATTTACTTTTCTGCAATTGAAAATTTCCTGTCTTCACAGAACTTGCTTTTTCTTGATGTTCAGTTAATTTCAAATCCTCCCAAATATGCTGGGCTCACTGCAGTTCCATAAGAGTAATACTTTCTCATTTCCAGAAAGCATTATTTTTTAAAATTATTGATCCTCCTAAAAGAGAAGCAGACATTCCTGTGAGTGAATAAATTTCCTCCAATTCTATTCTGACTACCATTTAATTTATAGCATATGAGCTACACCTGCCTGACACTCATTATCTACCATGATTTCTTTCAGAAAAGGCCTGCAGTCCTAGACTTTGCCCAGTTGACTTTAAGTCTTCAAGCAAAGTGATATGAGTCTCCATCATGAATACTGAGAGTAGTATAAGAGAAACATCCAAGAGAAGATGTGCATACAACTGAGCAAACTGAGGTTTTGTTACTTAAGTAAAATGTTCAGGAACATTTGGCCTAGCATTTTTTTATTAGTTGTATATGGAGTTACAATTGAGGGGGGATCATTATCAAACAATTAAGAACAAATGCATATTTACATACTTCAACCCATAGCCAACATGATGCTCAATGGAGAAAGACTGAAAGCATTTCCACTGAATTCAGGAACATGACAAGACTGTCCGCTTTCACCACTCTTGTTCAATATAGTCCTTGAAACCCTTACCAGAGCTATCAGGCAAGACAAGGAAATCGGATAGGAAAAGAGGAAGTTAAGTTGTCTCTATTTGCTGATGACATGATTCTATACCTAGAAGACCCAATAAGCTAAAACAGAAGACTTCTAGAACTTATTGGCGATTTCAGCAAAGTGGCTGGCTATAAGATCAACACCAAGAAATCACTAGCTTTCCTTTACTCCAGCAACAAATCTGCAGAAGAAGAAATCAGGAAATCTCTCCCATTCACTATCTCCTCCAAAAAAATGAAATAATTGGGCGTCAACCTTACAAAGGATAAAGGATATTAAGGACCTCTACAATGAAAACTATCAAACACTAAAAATAATAATAATAATAATAAAAAAATGGCCTAGCACTTTTAAAAGACCATTTCAAATAATATTCAGAACATCAGAAAGCTGAAAAGGTAATAAGGGCTTGAATGTAAAGGGTCATTTAAAATATTTTAAACGCTGAAACAAAAATTATGTTCCCAGAAAAGGGAGAAAAATAACAATTTGAAGTAAAATTACCATATGACCTTCATTTTGATGGATTCCAGAGCTTGAAAAATCATTTGAAATGATTCTTTCTGTGTTTGGTAAAGTGACATTACTGAAAATTCAGTCAGCATAAATGTGATATGAAAGATTCTTATTTTGGCCTTAATGGGAAAGAGTTCAAAACAGAAAAGTTACAACTTGCTAATTCTTGAGAAATTTATTAAATTGGTGTTTTCCTTTGATGAATACATTTCAGAAAGAAAAGCAGAGTTCTGATTTATTTCTTTTTAGCACAAGTATAATGTAATAATAACATGTTTGAAAACCTCATTGTCATGATGAAATAACACATTTTTGCTAAGGTAATTATTATAATAATAGGCTATTTCACATTCTCCCCCTTCACCATCCATCTTTTTTTTTTTTTTTATAGCAGACTTTCATCTGCTTAGTATCTGAGGCGGATGGCAACGCATGTACATTGGGAGGGAGCAAGGTATGTCCGTTTAGAAAGAGATGGAGGAGGGCTGAAGCAGTGGCTCAGTGGTTATGGGGCTTGCCTGGCATGCTTGAGGATGTGGGTTTGAACCCCAGCACCATGTACACAGCAAAGTGTTGGAGCAAAGAAAGCCACATGAAAAACTAAAATAAAAATTTACTCTTTTTCACTTACTCTCTCACTGTCCTTCTCTCTCTTAAAAAAAAAAACAAAAGAGATGAATGGCACTTCAGAAGAATAATATTCTATCAGCAATTTTTATCATCATGTTGAGCTATGTAAAATATGGATAGGTTAAAAATCTTCATGGATAATCCTTATAGTCCAGTCCTATCTTCCACCCCAAGTACATGCCAACTTCTTTAATTCCTTTTTTGAGAACAACAGACATACTTGACTGTGAAAAAGGTCATGGGTAATCACAGAGTACCTCATGGCTGTCCCCGGATACAGGTCAGAGTTCTCAACCTTGCCACACTGTAGGCTTCTTAATTCCTTGTTGCTGGAGACACTGTGCTAGGAATTGTAGGACGGTCTGCAGCATTCCTGCCCTCTACCCATTAGGTACCGGTTGAATATTCCTCCCCAGTTGGGACAATTCTTAAATGCCCCCAAATATTGCCAAATATTTTGTGGGTAGCAAAATCATTCTGGTTGAGAATGGTAGATCTAAGGAATTTCATAAGCAAGCATTCAGTAAGCTGGTCAGGGCTGGCAGTGGATCTGGCTAATAGAATAGAAAATCCTTAAATGCAAACTGGAATGCATGCAGGTTTCTCTGGAACTTTACATTTCACCTAAAGAAGTTGCCAAAGTATTTGGAATTTGTTTTGGCTTTGCTGCATAACAAACCACTTTAGCTCATAATAGTAACAATATTAATTTCATTCACAAACCTAAAATATGCCCAGACATAGATGAAGAGCTTGTCTTTGTTCTTTTGGGGTGACCTGAAACGGGAGGCTGGGATCATCTAAAGGCTCACTCACTCACACGACTGGTGACTGATGGCTGCCAACTGATGGGAGTATCAATGGGAGTTATGACGAAAAGACCATCACATGGCTTTTCCATGTGCCATCTTGGTTTTTTCACAATCTAGTGGCTAGTTTCTTAGGCAAACACCCAAAGAAAACCAATGGAAGTTATATTGCACATATGATCTTAGAAATCACATAGCATCACTTTCACTGTAGTCCAGAATCTGCCCAGATTCAAGCAGAAGTAACATAAATTCCATCATTTGGTGGATGTCATTGTCATCTTACAGGAAGAGCATATAGGTTAGTATATTACACATTGGAACATTTGAAAAAGCAAATCACTGAGGATTGTTTACCCGAGGTCAACCACACTGCTATCTAAAGACTGTTCTAAGAAACACCTGTATCAATTAGGAAATATTTATCTGAAATGCCAATTTCTGGACCTCTTTATGAAGGATTTCATTTGGCAGATTAACCAGGGATATCTGGGACATCTTGTCTTCAAGAGCTACTCAAAATAATTTTTATGCATGTTAAGAATTTTCTTTTTTTATACTAATTCTTTAATCATTCACACATTTTCATTACATGTTTACACATTTTCTTTTATGAAACAAGGCAGTAATACATAGATTGCTATTTGAAGTGTGACTTCGAAATGCTGCTTCAGGTATGTAATATATGCATGTTACTTGTCAAAAGACACTTTGAAAGTGATGTTGCTGATTGAAGTTTTGTGGTCCTTTGATTAATTTGAGTTTCCATGCTATGTCAAAAGGAAAAAGGAACATTATAGCTTGCATCAAGACATTTGGAATGTTTTTTTTGTAAGTCTAGTTTTATGGAGAAATGCTATATGCTTTTATGTTTCATTTAAAAACTATACTTTAGGCACCAAATGAAGAACCCACATTTATAATGATGTAGTTGAAGTTATAGCATAAGGAAGGAGTCTTTGTTGAAACTTAAAATGATAATATATATGGTAATGTGAATTCCATTTTCAAGGAGCATTATGAAAATATGGGGAAGAAAATGCTAGTATAGGGACATTTCCCTGACGTGTATGTTGCTGATCAAGCAACTTCAATGTCCTAAATATACCTGAGAAAACAGCATGTAAAAAAAACCTTCTGTGAAATCAAAATAGAAATCAAAAATTCATCCCCGTTAGTTGGAGCCTAGTGACAGTTGGCTTGCATGAAAATGTGATAGCAAGTTCCCAGATTCCAGCATCGGAGAACAGCATGTTAGGATGACTCAGTGGTTGATGGCTATAGTCACAATGAACACCAACAGAAGCCAAAGCAAGAAAATAAAAATTTAATTATTTCAAAGCAGAGTATTCAGTTTTTCAAAGTAGAGGAACCTCATTTTTATATCTCACTATTTTTAGGGGGATTACTATGTTATAAGAATAAGTTTGAGCTTATAAAAAGCTCAATTTATTTTAAATAAATTCTCTTTAGGAGATTGGGGAAATACTGAAAAAATTTAGACAGAATTCCTTGAACATACTTTAAATAATCTTTGGTGTTTTTAATCGATAAACTTCCATTATCTATAAAATTGTTTTGTGGTCTATTCTATTTATAGAAGATATTAGATAATAACTGTTTCCTTCTTGATATACAAATTGGTCTTTCTATTAAGACATTTACCCCCAAAACTTAGCTAAATTAGAATTTTATGACATAAAATTTATTATGGAAATCTTAATATAGAAAAGTACATCAGCATTTCAAAGTCATGGTGAAGGAAGCAAATACTAACAAACTACACAGAAACCAGTGGGTCATGTGACCTACCACCAAGTCCTATTGATTCCAGCTACAAAACTCATCTTAAAAGCGTCCACTTCTCTCTGCCTTCCCCACGGCCACCTTGGCTTCCCATCACCTCATCACCATTTCTCTCTTCTGCATTTCTGTAATAGAGCTTTGTCTTCCCTCGGCTGCCTCGGATCCCTTCTCTATGCATCAGCAGATCAAGTTATTTTCCTCTTCCACAGGCTGCTACTGCAGCTTTCCATTCTCTTTGAGATGAAGCCCCAAGTTCTTACTGTCGCTTTCAAGTCCTGCCTGGTCTGATTCCTTCTTACTTTTCTAATCCCGTCCCACAGCTCTCCTCCTTGTCACTCTGCTCTAGCTCCCTTGGTCCTCTCTTAGCATTTTGGATTTTGCATGCTCAATCTCTTTTCCTCTGTGGCAGAGCTGCCTCCTTATTCCCCCGGTCTCTTTAAATGTCACCTTCTCAGAGAGGTCTCTCTTGACATTGCTATGTAATGCAGGATCATCTCATGCAACATCATCCTCTATCACAGTATAATGTTCGATTCCTTTGACTCATCTCATAACACGTTTTACTTATCTATTTATTTTTCTGTTTCCTTCACACCTTTCTTTTTATAAAACAGACTAGTCTGTTTTACTGAACACTGACAATGAGGCTATTTGGTTCACAGTAAGATTCTAATAAATATTTTCTCGTTAAATGAATAGTGTTGTATAAACAAAACAAGTGATAAGTGTATGGAATCTGTAATGGTAGGTTGGTGTGCTCATATAACATGTCTACATGTTTAACAAGAACTTAGGTGATTCTTAGATTTTCTAGCTATATGGATTTTGGAATGAGAAGTTCATACAGATCATAACTAATTTTTCATTAGAGTATCATAGATAACCCTGATTCCATTCTCCCAACATGACTTCATGAAATTCCAAGTATGGAGTGGGAGATATGTGATTTCAACATTGGTGTTCAATCAATTGCTTTTTAGGAGAATAAAGGGAATGAAAATAGGACGTGGGGCAGGGAATCATTAATTGTGATATTTCATTTATTCTCAAGCATAATCAAGAGATTATACCTATAATTAATGTTTTCTATGGAATTTGAGGAGTTTAACATTCACTTTATACATGGCACAAAAATATGTATTTAATTGAATTGACCTTAGAAAGTTGGAAATGAGAAATATTTCAGTGTTCAGGCTTCTCCTAGATTTACTCTCTGGCATCCAATTAAGGTTAATTTTAGTACAGGTTATGACAAGGGAGGAGCCTGCCTCTTACAGAAGTAACTGCTGCCTGCTTCTTGCAGTCAGAGTCCTTAACTTAAAAATTTCTCCATTTCTAGGTGGGCCTGAAAGTGGGGATGGTGCATGATGAGGACAAACTAAATATTTCTTGAACAAATAGAAAATTCTCAGATAACTGAGAGGACCAAGTTTAAATTGCTTTTTAGTACCCAATAAATTGAACAGTGAACACAATTACATATGCTGTTCTTTTAAAGTGAAAGTGAAAAAAACATGCTAAAATAAGTCTCTTTACCTTTCAAGTATATGGAAAGCACATTAATTATATCACAAAAGAAATGCACAGTAGGTCTCATGTAAAATAAAACAAGAAACACACCTTTAGGTGGCGACCAAGAGCTATGATTATGAATTCCTTAGTCTGCTTTTATGAGAATTTATGATCTTGTTTGAAAGTGGTCTGGTAAAAAAGCCTATTTAAACTATATTAATTCAGTGTAAGGCAAATATAACAAACAGAATTAGGCCTGAAAAAGAAATGCATGTGAGTGTTAATATCATTAAAGAATCAAATTTTCATTTTGATTCAATTTGACAGTTGATGTCTTGTCTAGGAGAGGACCAGACATGAAAAGATAATTGTATTGGTATTAAATTCTGTGATTAATTACTTTTGCCACTTAAGTAAAGATTGCTTTAATCTTTAATTACGTCATCTTTAAACAAAATGATAGCTTTTAAAGACATCAAAAAGAATAATAAAACTGCCAGAACTGTCCAGATGCTCCTGTGCAACTGGAAACTCCGCTCAAAGTTGACACAGACCTCAGAATGAAGGTCACTTTTCTGCCTGATTCTTGCTGTGTGTAGCAGAAGCTGTGGCTTCCTGGAGTGCTAGAGTGCTCTTCCTCTCCTTTTTAATTGTGCTCTCAAGTGAGAATTTATACCATATCTTCCATATGCCGCTTCCAGCTCTAGAAGAAGAACAGGAAAGAATTAAAAATAGGTATCATGATTTTTTGACAGCATGCACTAGTTTTAAGTCCTTACCTTTTCTTTGCATCAGTATGCATTAATCTGCTAGAAGAATCCATTTTAAGTACTACTGTTAGGTGCTGTTTTATAGTAATTTTCATTTAACACTTTTCTAAGTAATGATTAATTCCTTTCTCTTATCATTTAGAGTGAGTTCTCACTTGCTCTTCTCTACTCCTTTAGTTTCCCTTGAAAATGCCTCGTCAACTTTGTGCAAATCGAAGTTGAGGTCAATTTACACTGGATTCTTTTTCCCAGCAACAATAGTGTATTGGTTTTAAAATCTATCCTTACCACTTTAACTAGTGTCCAGCTTTATCTCCCATAGCTTTTATTCTTGCTTCTGTATTATAATTATTCATTCAATCATCATTCTTACTCACTGTGCAGTGCTCATTTTTATACTCCAGGTACCCAGGTCAGTATCAGTACAACGTAAATGGCAAATATTATTTTTACCTACAGGCTAGCACAGTAAGTAGATAACATGTTATCAAATAAATACCCATCTATCAGAAAGGGGGCATGGTGGCATTTTCATTTCTTCCTTTTTTGGTACTGGGGATTAAACTCAGGGGTGCTTACCCAATGAGTAACATTTGTAGCTCATATATATATATATGTATATATATATATATATATACATATATATATATATGAACGACAGGGTCCTTGCTAAGTTGCTGAGACTGGCTTTGAACCTGTGATCCTCCCCTCTCATCGTCTGTGGCTGCTGGGATTACAGGCATGCACCACCATTCCTGGCTCCCACTGTTCCTGGCTCAAAAAGATGGCATTTTCTTAGGAGAAATTTTTAAGTTCAAATCATTGCATGCACGGAAAAGGGAACAAAGTTAACTGACAACTCTGAACAGGCCATGAAGAAAGGACCTAACCCATAACTGAATTTTTGTCTTAGCCTCCAAATGATGAGACATTACATTACATTTTATAGTGTAAAAATAATTTAAAAATTTTTATTAGCTTACTTTCCTTCTTTTATCATCATCATTATTTTCATCCTCCTCCTCAAGTATTTATTATAAAAATTAACTGGATTGACTGTGGTATTTCCTTACCTGCACACATCGTGTAGAGATCATGTTCATCTACCCTTTCTCCCTATATCCGTTTTGTTGCAAATGTCAGGATTCCATTTTCTTTATTGCTGAAATATTAAAAAAAATGTTTTTCTTTATTCATTCACTGCTTATGGGCACCCGTGCTGATTCCACATCTTATCGATTGTGAACAGTACTGCAATAATTAGGGGCATGCATATATCACTTGTTTAGTGACTTCATTTCCTATGGATATACACCTGGGAGTAGGGTAACTGGATCATATGTTAATTCTATTTTTGGTTTTTTGAAGACCTCCATACTGTTCTCCGTAATGGCTACCCTGATTTACCTTCCCATTGGCAGTGTAAAAGGTTTCCATTTTCTCCATATCGTTGCCATCAATTGTTTTATTATTGTTAGTGTAGTTTTTGATAATAATTATTCCAACTGGAGTCATATTATTTCAGTATAGCTATTTATTTTAAAGAGAGTCAATTTTATTAATTACAGTTTTTAATAATTTCTATGACAGCAAATGATATTGCACATTTTAAAGTTCACTTTTTTTGCCAGTTTTACGTGAGCAGGGTCTTTTCAGATCATTTGCCAGTTTTAAAACTTGATTACCTGGGGTTTTGTTGTTGTTTGAGCTCTTTATGTATTCTGGATATTAAGCCTCTGTCAAATGAATAGCTGGCGAGCATCTTTCCCCCGTTTTGTAGACTGTTTCTTCCCTCTGTCGATTATTTCCCATCTTGTTCAGAAGCATTTTAGTTTAACTCGATCCCATTTGTCAATTTTGACTTTGTTTGCTGTGCGTTTGTAGTCCTGCCCAGAAAACTATTGCCCGCACCTGTACTTGAAGTGTTACCCTTATGTTTTCCTATGGTACTTTGAAGTTTCAGGTCTTACGCTAAGGTCTTTGATCAAATTTGAGTCATTTTGTTTTTTTATGGGATGAGAGAAATGGGTTAAGTTTTAGTCTTCTGCATGTGGATATACAGTTTTCCCAGCACCATGTGTTAAAGAGGCTGTTATTCTCCATTGTAGGCTTTTGGCCCCGTTACAGAGAATCATTTGGCTGAAGACTCATGAATTTATTTTTGGGTATTCTGTTCCCTTGGTCTATGTGTCTGTTTTTATGTCAATATCATGATGTTTTGGTTGCTATGAGTCTGCATTATGTCTTGAAATCAAGTATTGTGTTGCTCTAGTTTTATTCTTTTTGTTCAAGATCATTTTAGCTGTTTGGAATCTTTTGTGCTTCCATATGTATTTTAATATTTTTCTTCATGGAATAATAATGTTGTTTCCTTGGGAATTGCATTGAGTATTATGAACATTTTAACAATATTAATTCTTTCAATTCATGAACACTGAAGTTTGTTACACCTTTTAGAGCTTTCTTCAATTTCTTCAATGTTTTCAATATAATTTTCATTGTAGAGGTCTTTTAATTCCTTAGTTGATTCATAAGTTTTTTTCTCTCTGTGTGTCGCTTTTGTGAACGGAACTGCTTTCATGATTTCTGTCTCAGAAAACTTATTAGTGGTGTATATAAAAACTACTGATGTTTATATGTTAATTTTGTATCCTGATACTTTGGTGAATTTGTTTATCAGTGTTTTTTTAAATAGAGAGAGAGACAGAGAATCAACTTTATTTAATTTTACATCTGGTCTTTGTTTCTCTGACACTTAGCTGTGTATGTGGTGCTGGGGCTCAAACCTGCATCCTCGTGCATGCCAGGCAAGCGCGCCAACTGCTGAGCCAGCACGATAGCCCCTGCTTATCAGTTTTAATAGTCTTTTGGTGTGGTCTTTCAAGTTTTCTGTTATTATTTCAGTGAACAGGATTTTCTATGCCCTGATCTTAATTTCTTCCCCTTTGGGTATGCTGATGATGTGGATATTTGGTATTTAAATGATGTCCCAGAGATCTTGAACAGTCTCTCAATATTATTATTATTGCTGTTATTACTATTTGACTGAAAGTGTTATTTTGAAAACATATGTTTGTGTTCTGTCATCCTTTCTTCCACTTGACCTAATGTGTTATTGAGGCTTTAAATAATTTTTTATCTGATTTATTGAACTCTTCATTTTCAGGATTTCTGCTTGGTTTCTTTTCAAAATCTCTATCTTTGCTGAAGTTCTCATTCACATTCAGCAATTGTTTTTTCCATTTTCATTGAACTATTTTTCTGCATTCTCTTGGATCTCATGGAGCTTTTAAAGAATCATTCTTTTGAAATCTTTATCAGAATTTTTTTTTACATTGGTGTGTTTACAATCTATTACTAGGTCACCTTACTGTATTTTATTTTTTTTGTGTGTGTGTATGTGTGTGTTCCTAAGTTGTTTGATGCATCTGGTGAAATAGATATCTCTACTACTCTTATGGGATGGCCTTCTTAATATAGCTCCCTGGTAACAAATTATAAAGTACTGCTGAAAATGTGTCCTGGGACATCAGTTTGTCATGCAATGTTAAGTTTGTTTCCATCTGGATGCAATGGTGTAATCTCCCTGTAGTTTCTTTGGCTGGGATTAGTCAGTTTGGACACAGTGCAAATTGACTCAGAGATCCACTGCTTTTGTGGGTCGTATCAGACTGAGGACCCTCTAGCAGTTCAGATAGGTGTGGTGTGGACAGTAGGTTGTGTGATGTTCAACCTGTGTGGTTACTCCTACAATTGGGGATTTCTGCAGGCACTGTTGATGTTGGCTCTGTTACTTGAAAAGATACTTGGTCCTGGCTGCTCTGGTATACTGAAATACTTGTCTTCTGATTGGACTTTTGTGTGGTGTGGGTCTAGGTGCTTCTTGGGGGGAAGTGGATACAGAAATCATATTACCACGTTGAGGGCACTCAATGTCTTATCGGCAGCTCATGAGCAGAAAAGGTATAGGTACAAGAGATGCAAGGCACCTGCACATGTGCAGTGGCAGCAAAAATTGAGTTATTTCTTTCTGTTGCTAATGCAGGCATGCCCACTCTGGAGGAGGACCTCAGACTCACCCTAGCTGTACATACTTAGGGACTGGGCAATGGCCAGGGGCTTTTCTCCTCCTAATGTTTTCAAGGGTGTTTTCCATCCCTGTACTGGGGATTTAATGCAGGGGCACTCTACAACTGAGCTCCGTCCCCAGCCCTTTTTATTTTTTATTTTGAGAAAGGGTCTCACTAAATTGCCCAGACTGGTCCTGAAGTTGTGATACTCCAGCTTCAGCCTCCAGAGTAGCTGGGATTACAGGCATGAACCTCTGCACCTAGCTGATCTTTTCTGCTGTGGTACTCACCAGGGATTGGGCAGGAGTGGATTGCAACAGGAGCCACACAAAATTCCTCTTAACTGAGCCACTTGTAGGAGTGAAGAAGAGCAGAATGCAACTGGCATTGGGTGCTCTAGGCTTTGTGCCCTGGTGACAGCACAGAGGAGTCCAATAGCATTACTTCTTCAGATCACTGCAGGATGCCTCCGTGGAATGTTAGGATTCTTTCTCTGCCTCTTTAGTGATAGACACTCATGTGCAGCACTATGAGAGGGGTGGCATGAACTATGTAGGCAATTGCCATCAGTCCCAACACCAGCAGAAAGCCACATGCTTTGACCATGCCCCTGGTCTCAGAGGGGAATCTCCCCAATCCTTGCGTTTGTGAAGGGGGTGCCCTCCACTCCCCTCCACTTTGCAGCACTCTCGCAGTGTAGCACTTCCAGAAGGTTTGTATCACAGTCCCTGCACTAAAACAAGTCGGAATCAGTACAGTGGAATATGTGTGGGGTCTCAGAGATGGGAATATGCAGGGGTTTCTGACCCCTAAACCAATCCAAATTCAGACAACAGACAACAGTCCCCTTCTGAAGATGACTCCCAGCTCCAGCACCCTGGTTGTTTGCTGGGTGGTGAAGTGCATTCCTTTTTCAAAGCCAGAGTATGGCCCAAATTTCAGCCCTCTTATCTATTCAGCCTGCAAGGCTGTGCAACTTTGTAACAGCTAGGATTAGCACACTGGGATCACAGGTATCTACACTGATAGTTTGTTGTGATTTTCCCTTCCACAGTTTTCTCTCTGAGGGGAGCTTCTCTCTCCCCCAGCTGTGGAACTTGGGTAGTGGGTACAGGAACATGTGGTTTCGCTTATTATGCTGTTGTCCTGGTCTCTGGATTTTACAAGGTTTCCATTTTTCTGCCGTTGAATTCCACTGTGATCCTGTGGTCATTCACATCAAAATTCAAGTATTCACCTATTGCTTTGGTTCTTCTTTGTGAAGAGGCGAGTGAGTGCTGGTTTTCTCTTACTCTGCACTTTTTCCAATCCCCACTTACCTTCTCTCTCAGCTTTTACAGCACTGCTTTTAGTTCCAATTAAACCTCACACCTTTCTCTTTTGGATTTCTACTTCCTTTCCTCTGTCAAGGGTCTCATATCCAGAATCTACAAAATCCTCAAAAATGTCAACTACAAAAACACTAACAGCCCAATTAATAAATGGGCCAAAGAGCTAAATAGAAACTTCTCACCAAAGGACATTGATCAAGCCAATGAATACATGAGAAAGTGCTCTAAATCATTAGTAATCAGAGAAATGCAAATGAAAACCACATTAAGATATCACCTTACGCCAGTCAGAATGGCAAAGATGAAGAGAATAAACAATAATAGATGCTGGAGGGGCTGTGGAGGGGCACACTAACACACTGTTGGTGGAGCTGCAGACTGGTACAGCCCCTCTGGAAAGCAGTGTGGAGAATCCTCAAAAAACTAGGGATGAACCCACCATAAGATCCTGCTATTCCACTCCTGGGTATCTTTCCAGGGGACTTAGAATCAGCACATTATAGTGACACAGCAGTATCTATGTTCATAGCAGCACAATTTACCATTGCTAGGCTATGGAAACAACCCAGATGTCCCTGGATGAATGGATCCAAAAACTGTGGTACATTTATACCATGGAATATTACACAGCAATTAGAAACAATGATATTGCAGCCTTTGAAGGTAAATGGATGGCTATGGAAGAAATCATGCTGAGTAAAATCAGCTTAACCCAGAGAACTAAGGGTCGATTGTCTCCACTCATCTGTGGAGGTTGGGACTAGACCCTGGCCAGTGAGAAAGTTGGTCTATTATCATGTGTTAAATCCAGATAAGATATAATGCTATACAACATAATCCTTTTTTAGAGATATGGGGGGAAGGGGAAGGGAGGGATAAGGGTGAGTAACTGGGGAGGGGGGCTCTCCAGGGGGTAATTGTAATATCCAGAATATACACACATTTGATATTATTCTGTTAAAAACTTGTATGGTTGTTCAAAAATAAAAAATTTTAAAAAAACTAAAAAATAAAATGACAACTGTTGATTAATGCTTACATCTTTTGTTTTAAATTAGTAAAGGCATTTCTGTATGATAGCATAAGGAATATGCATGCAAGTCACAGGAGAGATTTTTGCTTCAGAATTAGTTGTGCTTTATTTGTTTCAAACTTAAAGGTGAAAAAGCTACTTTTCATGAAGGCCTATTTTATTCCACAAAACTAAATTAACCGTAGCCCTCATGTGCAATGAGACACAGGTAGCATAAACATTTATACATTGTTTTGAAAGGTGAAGCATTGCAGGTCCATTGAACTCAGGCTTCATGAACCACAGTTCAGTTCACATTGCTTCCCTGTAGTACCTTTAAACAGCTGCCAAATGACCACTGATGGACTCTGAAAACCCCGCATATGGAGATGGTTCTCAGGTACATGTTTAATATGGTTAACTTTTACTGAAGTGTATTTGTTGCTTTTATTAAAGAGGTTGATGTCACATTAGACATTTTCTCATTTAAAGATAACAAGCCATAATTGCTGGGATGGAATGCTACTGAGAATATAAAACTGTATATGAGGCCTGTGTGGGAATCCCTTTGCCAATAAATTACAAATCCATCTTTTTATGTATGATCAATCAAAAACTAGAGTAAATATGGAATTCTTATTGTAGGTTGATATTAGTAAATCACATCTTCTTTTTGTTTTCAGTTGCTGCCTCTGCCAGTGCCACCCAGTCACCTAAAGCTTTCTTGTTTGAGTCTCTACTGGATGCAGCTTCCCAGTCAATCCTGACACAACCAGATACAATTAAAAGCTGTTCCTAAGTCATTACATGGAATTTGGAGCTGACCCTTCCTTCTGGGATCCAGTGTCCAGAGTATTTGTGGAGTGTCCAGCAAGCTGCAGCTACGCTCCCACCCCATGATTTTGTCACATAAACCTCACTGTTGACTGCTTGTCCTTGTGAGACAGAGTAGGAGAGACAGTGAAATGGCTAGGTAGTCAGGACAGAGGGCCCCTATCCAAGAGCTAGCTGGTGGAGGCAGAGAGTGATTGACAGGGCGTGCTCAGGGCCTTCAAATGCAAAAAGACCTTGAGGCTCACCCTAGTCCCTGACTAAGAGATGGGGTGGTTACAGGTAGATACTAGGAAGTATTTGCCACCTTTTGTTTTAACCCATGGTGCTCTTGACCAGTTTCAATGCCTGTTTTACATAGATTTTGACCAATGGGGTTGATGCATTTCTCAATGCCTGCTTTGCATGAATGTTAATTATGCTCATGCCCCAAATCAATATAACCCCTGGCCTAACCTCCATTAGACGGTATCCTGCTTCCAGGAACCCCTCCACCTTGCAGAGTCTCTACTCTTCTTCCTAAATAAATCCTACTCCTTTTACTCCTCCTTCCGTGGTTTTCATGGATTTTATTCTTCAAATTCGCGAGACAAGAACCCAGGAGATTGGCGCCGAATTCCCGGGGTGTGTTTCCACACCAAGAGCTGCAACGTGCCAAGGAAATCCCAGCTCTTAACTGGGTATGGTAGCTGCTAACACTTTTGGGCTGCAGAGACCTGAGGGACCTGTGATCAGCCCAAATTCCCACTTTTATCTGGGAATCGCTGCAAACACTAGAAGCAGGCTGTTTTGGCTGCTGGAATCTGTGGCAGCCCAGACTCCATTCACCAGCGAGAGCAGAGAATCCGTCCTCATCTCAAAAACCCCGCATCACTTGCAGACATCCTCCACTCTTGGTATTACAACTGGTGCCCTAATGCAAGTCTCCACCTGTTCATTAGGGCCCCTACCTCCCAACTAGCATTTGGCCTTGAATTTCACACCCTGTTTCTTAGACACATTGGAGTACTGAATCGTCCTTATTCTTCTCTTATCTGGAGCTAAAACCCTAGAACAACCTGGAATTTCTATTATCATCCATTCCCACAAGATTGCAGCCCCATAAAAATTATTCCTGGCTCAGAAATCCATTTCTCCCACCCTCAGATAATGTGATTTGGAGTGCTTGTAATTTACTTCCATTTTTCCAGGCTTGGTCTCCCCCTCCCTTTTCCTGCTGACTTCTCTTTCCCTAACTTAAGGCCTAGCACACATCAAGCAGAAGCTGTAAGGTATAAGACAACACTGTGCTAGAAGCACTCATCATGTAAAGGAAATCTTCAATGTATCTTTTTTTTTAGTTGATGCAAATAATCACCATGGTTAATTTTGTGATTTAAATTTTTAATGATAAATAAAACTTTACATTTTCTCTATAGAGAAAACAGCATAGTTTCCTTTTGTATTATTGTTCCAAAATCTGATAAGGCACAGGAGCAGTTTATTCTTGCTGAGATGCTATAATATGCTAGGTATGGCAGAGCTGGCAAGCACTGGCATTGTGGAATTAATGTGTTATGGGCTTGGTTCTTTCTCCAAGCTTCTTGTATTGCCTGTATTTTGTACTACCTAGTTTCCATGGCAACTTGTTTGTTCCCATGGAGAAACAAAAATGAACACCTAACCATAGCTGAATTTGAAGATATAAACTTCACTCAGTGAATGGTTTGCTGAGAGGCTATTAAGACAGAAAAACCAGAAAATTTATCTAGGTCTTAAGTCCCAGCTCTGAGATAAGAAACTGCTTCTGATTTTTTTTTTTCTGACCTTCTAAGTAACACATCAATTCTGGTGTCATTAGTAACACATTTAAGTAGAATTTTCCTGCAAGAGCTGTTTTTAAAACTTAGACAAAGGGCTCCTTTCACTGGTTTTATTTTAGCAATCTGGTTCCTACAGTAGCAATTTATATTTTTAAATTTCAAGAATTTGGGGATTTTCATGAAATAGTTTAAATTTAAGTAAACAATTTAAAAATAAAATTATAAACTACAACGATAACTATGAGCTAATGAGTATAAGATTTTTTTTAAAAAAAAAGGAAATTAGTTTTCTTAATGTCCAGAATTTCCCTTGCCTACCTTATTTTCAGTTTATGACATTTTAAAAGAATTTGTAAATTGCAGAAGGATAGTAATTCAGCTGCTTTGGTTTAATAGAAGGAAAAGGAAGCCTGAGTTAGGGGTGGCACTGCTATGCCAAATTCCTCAGGGCATTACAGCAGAACTTGTGACACCAGTAAAATAGTTCACATGCATTTGCAAGCTCCATTCAAGTGGTTTAAACTCCGCTTCTAAAGGACAAAGCAAAAATCCCTGGGCTTCTATGACCCTTTGCTCTACCCCCATGCTCCCTCCGGCTGCCCCATTAAAATCTGGACACTTGTTCCCTTCTAGTTGATATTTCTTTGTTTGCTTTTTTATGTTTTCCTTTCCCTTAACACCTCTTTCCCCGAATTCTGTCCTGCTGTTCCTGCTCTGCATTTCATCCTCTCCCCCTCTGAATTCACTCTTGTTTCTTATTCTCTTCCATTCAGTCTTTACCTTTTATTCTAAATTATCTTTATGTTCAGGCTCCTTCCATGACTTGAGTTTATTTTCACTCTTGCCCTCTTTTCTTCCGTTTTTCCCTTCTTCTTTGAAAAATCTGTGTATTTTGCTCCATCTTTTTAAATTATTAAGTGTTGTCCCTGGATGAATTCCTTTTCTCTCTCTTTCCATGTAAAGTGCTAGTTTGTTTTGATTGTTTGAACCCAGTCCTCTGACTTTGTTTGAAACAATTTTAAGAATTTATTTAGTATGTAAAATTTGAAAAGTTAGCATACTAAATAACAAACTGACTTTTAAAAAAGTATCTTTGTTCCCCACTATAGGTTCATGGGAAATAAAACCAATGAGATATGCCATCTCCAGGACTCGTTTACACCAGGCACTATTTACCCTAATCAAGTTGTAAAGAGCAGGACTCCAATCCATAAATCCATCCTGCCACCACAGTAGTTGTAAGCACAGCAGAAAAAAAGAACTTTTACACATTATGTAACTGACCAGGAAACAGCAGAATACAAATTTAGTCCAAGATCAATTGTAGTTTTTGAAGCAAAAGTCACAAGGACACAGGACACAAAGAGATTTCTCCTACTTATTTATGCATGTTGTTGGTGATGGGAAAATTCCCACAATTTTATATCGGTCATTCCATAAGATAAACAGAATAATAGAAGTTTCTACAATAGCGTTTTTCTCTGATGCCCTGTCATCAAGTGGACATATGCTTTGAAGTTTTTTTCAGCTTTTGAGAATTGGATGGTCTTGTTTTTAATAAATTGGGATTTAATTTCCTAAAGTGTGCAATAGCAGATTGCACGTAAAAGTAAATGGCGTTTTAAGATTTAACTGCATTGTTTTGAAGTAGAGAAAGATATACGTGTATATATATATATATATATATATATATATGGCTATATAGATGTATATACACACATATATATGCATATGTGTGCATATATAATCTTAATATCTGAATTATTCATGATTATTTATCTACCAAACTTTTTAACATAGTGTTAGAATGATTGTGTTTTGGGCACACTTGAAATGAAATTTTTATTTAGATTTCATTTTTTAAGCATCTAAAAGTCATATTCATCCATTATTTTAAAATCACTGATAAGTTTTCAGTCTTTAAAATCTTTTAGAAAAACATGCTTCATAACAGCTACTGGTCCTATAGCCCTCAAAGTCTTAGTCAATTACATCCACCATAGTTAAGATAACCTGTCCTATCTGTTTATCTGTTTATATCAGCATACTGCTTTTGCATTTAACAGATTTTTTTTTATCTTGCTGAAGACCTGAAGTGGGGGGTCAGGGGAGTTGGAAACTAATCCATTATTATTTATTATTTTTCGAATAGAGAAACTGTGTTTTCTTCTTTTATTGATGGGATTATAGAACTGGAGCACATGATCCTGTAGGTCAAGCATGGTACAATGCTAGGGGTCATTTTCCCGTGTGTGTGGAGCCTTATATAGAGTTGAATTCATTTTGCAATTCTCTTTGCAACTCATGAATTGACTCATAAAAGACAAAATTTTCTACACTGATAATGTTCAGTTATATCTAGATTTGCTCTCTAAAAAATCATAAAATATGTTTTAGAGTTGAGGTGAAACTTGGAGATCATCGTTTTCCTCTTTCATTTTCAGAACAGATGCTTCCAAAGAAATGATGCATCCCGTCTACAATTTTATCATCATGCATACCCTGAGTTAGGACTAGCACCTGCAATCTTGATTCCTGGCTTCAGGAATATCATTTTGAAGACATTCATAGTAACAAAAAATATTATAGTTCTAACATATATATTGCATGGATGCAACCTTCTTGGACTTCAGCCTAATTTTATTCCTAGAGAGATTTATATTGCAAATAGGTAGAGAACTGAAGTGATTTCTGAGTGATTCTCTGTTTGCAGGTTTCTATGTGATCTGGAAACATACTAACCAGTTATGTGAGAGGGGATTTCACCATGTCCATTGAGTGATATAGTGGAAAATGTTCAAGAAAAAGGAGCTACTCAATGGTGTGCATCTGCATTGGTATAGTATAATTCTGGAAGATTGACTGTAAGGAATGGAAATATAACTTGAAATTGAAATGTTTCCTTTCCTTCCCATTGACTGTATTGGAAAATTTCACTAGTTTCCTCTTGTCTATGGAGCTTTTAAAGGTATCAACCCACACTTTTTCTTCTCCACGTTTTTATTACTCAACATCCATATGTAGTTTTGCAATAGCATTTTCAATGTGTTGCTACCCCCTTGCTGCATCTGGAAAGCTCACAACTCATCCAGCACCAAGTGTGTCTTATTTTTCTCTCTTCCAAATACTGTGTGTGCATACAGCTGGTATTAAATGAATGCTACTTTAGCAGACAAAAACAAACATATATCACAGAAGCCCCAGTTGACTGACCAAAATAAGGATAAAAGAAAACAAATAAAGCAAAAAAGGGGCATGGGAATTCCATGAAAATAGGAGGAGAGATCAGTGGAGTGGAGAAAGGGAATTGAGGGGGAAGGAGGAGAAAAAGGTAGAAAGGTGGAATGAAGTTATGTGCAAACTTTCCTATATACACATGTGACTATACCACCGTGAATCTCATCTTTATGTATATCCACAATGCACTGATTTTGAAAAATTATAAATAAATAGAAGGAAGATCAGTAGGGCAGAGGGAAGAGAATGGGAATGGAGGAAGGTAAGGAAAGTGGAAGTACTGAGTACTGAATTAGAGCAAATTATAGTCTATGCTTGTATAATAATTTCAGAATGAACTCTAATATTATGTATAACTAAAATGGACTAATAAAAATCACAAAAATCCTCATTAATTGGAAGTAAATATTCAAATTAGTCTGTTATTAAAAAGTCTTATCAAAAGTATATTTATGAATCTTGGGAAAGTTAAAAATTACAGAAAATGAGAAGTGGAGGTTGGTCCCTATAAAACCCCTCTGTCACTTAAAGTTTCATTCCTATTCTTTCTCAGAGAATGGGAGGTAAGGTCCTTATTTTCAGGTATGCTGAATGGAACAGGGAGTACTTTCTTTTGACAGGGTTTGTGCTTCCTCAGTCAGGGACTTCAAGTAGGGCTAGCACTATCGTGAGGATGTGTACTTGATTTATTGGAAGCTGTTACTGTGAAGTCCAAAGTAGAGGCCTCAATGAGGAGAGAGCTCAGGAGCTTGACTAGAGTGTTGTCAAGAAGAGGACCTTTGCTCCTGCTGAGAACAGTGCCTGGGTAAGGTCCTTAAAGACTTCATAGCTGAAATCGTTTGAGGGAGGCAAGAGTTTTCTTGGCAGACATTATGGGGAAATGGTTGGGGCTAAATTTTAAGTCCTTTGCCTAGAATATAGTTGTGGTATGTGACTTATGGGATGGCAGGAAATGAGACCAAAAGGTAGTAGGCAGTAAGATTATACCAGACTATTGAATTAGGATTCATGGTCTACTATTCCTCAAAGTACTTCATCTACATTTAGCATCTTGGTGGTACGAGGATACAGCATTAAATGATATTGTCATATGATAAAAATTATTTTCAATTATCTTTTAATTTATCTGATTACTTTAAGAAGAAAGTCTTAGGCTGATGTTACCCTGTCTTAAGAAGTATTTACTAAGGGCTGGAGTGGTGGCTCTGGCCGTTGGGGTGCTTGCCTGGCATGCACAAGGACATGAGTTTGAACCCTAGCACCATGTACACAGAGAAGGGTCAGAGCAACGAAAGTCACATGAAAAACTAAACAAAATTGATACTCTTTCTCTCTCTCTCACTGTCCCTTTCTCTCTCTCTCTCTCTCTTTTTTAAGGGAGAGGGACAGTGAGAGACAGAGGAAGAAACAACTTTATTGAGTTTTTCACATGGCATTAGTTGCTCCAACACTTAGTTGTGTACGTGGTGCTGGGGTTTGAACCTGGGTCCTCGTGCTTGCCAGGCAAGCGCCGAAACTGCTGAGCCACTGCTCCAGCCCCCCTTTCTCTCTTAAAAGAAAGTATTGGCTAATCAACCTTTCAAAAATGGATATTTCTGATAAAATTGAATAACATTGCTTTATTTTCATCAATTTTTAAGTCAATTTTTATTATAGAAATTGATAATCAATTTCCATTTTAATACATAATGTGAAATTTTCTCTTCAAATACATTTATTTAAGTAAAACATGCTGAGTCTTTTTAAAGATCTTTTATACCATTACAGAGGTGGCGACAGGAAGAGTCCAAATGTTTCTCTGGTTTCTGAGAGGCTCCAGTTGGGAAGGGGTGGAGCTTTTGAGGCAGGAATTACAGGAAAAGAGCCAGAGAAAAGGAAAGGAAAATAAAAAACATACTAAGAAATCCTTGCCTGTTATTACGGTATATCCAACAAAGTTTACTTCAACCAAGACCCTTTAACTTCAAGGTCACATCCAACAGGACCTCACATTCTCTTCCTGCAGACATGAATTCACAGCATGAAAACAACCTTTTCATGTGCAAAACCCACAGTGGCTTTACTTCACCCACAACATGCTAGGGTTATCTGTGCTCCACCAGACATTAACCTGAGTTTATGTTCTTTGTTCTTAGTTTTGTTTTAGTCAAGTTTGGTTTTGACTTTAAACTTCAGAGCTTTCTTAGCTCTTTATTTCACTTTCTGCCAGTTCTAGAATATTTTATTCAGTCAGACTTTTTGTCTCCTGTCGCTTAAACCCTCGTACCTGCACTCACTCCTGGGGTAAGCAGCTAGCTTGTCTTGTATTCTCTTTCTCGATGGATGATCTCCCTCCTGCCTGATCACTGATTTGGTTATAGCCATAGCTTGAATGTTGAATGCCCCCAAAAGGCTCATGTATTAAAGGGTTGGAACCCTGTACTCCACTGCCTAGCAGTGGTGGAACCTTTCAGAGGTGGGGCCTAGAAGGAGGTCTTCAGGTCACCAGGGCTGTGCCCTTGCAGAGGATTGTTGGACTCCAATCTTCTTCTTGTTCTCTTTAGCACCCTGGCTCATGATTAGCTGTTTTTCTCCACTGTGTGCTCCTTCCCCATGCACTGATGAACCATAGGCATAAAAACAATGGCTCTCCTTCATCATGGACTAGAACCTCTAAAACCATGGGACCAAGGAATCCCTTTCTCCTTAATAAGTTGTCACATTTATAGTGATACAGGGGAACAAAATGGACTAATACATTAATGTATAGTTTTTTTTAATGTACATATATTAAGATATCCACAGTCAGGAATGCCAATTTCTTTTCTTTGGAAATAAGTCAGTTTTTTGTTTTGTTTTAATAGTAATTTAATCCAAATATCTCTTTTGAAATGAGAACATCAACTTTTATTTCTTCCTTTTGAAATACATTTTGTTTTTCCTTTTTGTGCTTCTTTTTGAGGCCTATATCTGAAGCTATTCTCTGTCTTCTGAAATGCTGTGCTTTATCATGTTAAGAAATATATACAGCATACTGGGCACCAGGTGCATAAAAATGTCTTTTTCCCACTGAACGTCTGTAGAGAGGTCAGTCTGCCACTTAATAATTTCAATTGATTGTCTCAAATTGAGTCTCAGAGTAGCTAAATACATAACTACAAAATCAGCACATCGTATTTTTAATTAATCATACTTCATTTGTGGTCAACTAAATTTTCTTATTTTTAACAATTTGGAAACTTTGTCACATTTAGTGGTATCATGTTATAACAGACACATGTTTTTAAATAAGTGAAATTTTAAGGTTGTATATAAAACTTAGAGGTACAATTAAACCCAAGAAAGGTTTTCTTTTTGGCTGAAAATTCAGACAGAGATACTCAAGAATTCAAAGGCCTAAAAATGAATTAAATTTATAGAAACAGGAGTTCTTACTTCCTATATTATACATAGGGAAATATTTTGATGGCATTTTTATGTTACATATTTAATACTTCTGTTTTTTAAAATAATGAGTCATTTCCTCTGTCTGGGGCATGACTGTGAGTGGTAAAAGTCTGGGTACATATGTTAAGGTCACAGACATTTGTTAGAGTACAGGATCAACATTCAGTTTCAAATTTCATCTTGACTTTAAAGCAATGGTGTTACAAAGAAAAATTAAAGAAACAATGATTGATGTCCTACATAGACATCTAACTGTGTACCCTGTTTCTAGCTCTCATAGAAGTAGGTGATATCCCAAGTCTTGGATTTTGAAACTCATCCTCAGATCTATAATTAGCCTAAGTTCTTACCAAGGCTCACCCCTCTGCTTAATATTTAGCCTATTTTAATATGCAAAAATAAGAACTTATGCTGAAAAGCAATATCACAGCCAAAACACAAGAAATGTTAAAAAAAAAATCATGCCTCTATCTTACTCTAACTCAACATTGTAGTAGAATAAATGGGAGCTCCTCATTCCCAACTTGATGGCTGTTAAATCTATATAAATATATAAATATAAATATAAATATAAATATAAATATAAATATAAATATATATATATATAGAGAGAGAGAGAATCATTTTTATTTCATTTTTCATGTGTTTTTCATTGCTCACTTCGTTCTGTATGTGGTACTGGCATTTGAACCTGCATCCTTGCGCATGGCAGGCAAAAGCTGTAACCACTGAGCAATTTCTCTGTCCCCAGTTGTTAGTCTTTTTAAGCTTCAGGAATTGCACATATGATTGGAGAGAGCAATTTTATTTGCATAAGAGATGTAGAACAGGATTTATTTGGAAAATTCTTTGTAAATTTCTCAGAAGTGGCAAGGGCTTGCAGGTATGTTGTTGGCCTTACTAGGCTAGGTTCAGGAATCACTGGGTGTGAGCCATAGAAATGAGGCTGTTGGTATATAAAGGAGCAGGGGAGGACAGAGTAAAGGAGTCTCATCAGAGAGACAAGAATGGGAAAAAGCAGAAGCAATAGCAGATGGAAGAAAGCTGCTCTATATGAATAATGTTAATTTCCTATGACTACCAAACTTACTAGCTTCACAAATGTTGGTTGGGAGTTGATTTTAGTTTTTTTTTTTTTTTGAGGGGAGGTCTGTTTTTTTATTTTTGGATACCACAAAAGTGACAGTTTTCATGTCCAAATTTATACCAGTTAACAGACTGCACAGATTTAGGAGAGGAAGCAATAGGGGACTTAATAAAATAAACCTTAAAAGATTTACAGATATCAGGAAGATGATTTGGAGCATTGGACTCAAACTTATAGTTTGGGTGAGACTCATGTAGAATTTGAAGCTCAGATGACATTTGTTTTACATGTGGCCACATGACATTTCTGACATCATTATGTAAAGTGTTATGATTTATGTTAGTCCATGTGTGACTCTGTGTAATGTAACAACTAGAAGAGTTTTGCAATAGAAATGTTAATTTGTTAAAATTTTAACAGTGAATAATTTCTTCCACCATTGTTCTAAGTTATCATTTTAATAATATTAATTCTTTGGTGTAATCATGAAAAGTCAATTCTATGCACAGTCATAGTGACTCAAAATATATTTATATATATCTTTGTCAAATGACCTGACAAGCTTGCACATGGAAAGAAAAATTGGGGATGTGGGTAGAGTAAGGTAAAACTGTTGCAGAGGTGACTTTTCAACAAAATAATTGCTTTTGGTAATTAATTTGTTTACATATGTCACTAAACATATTTAACTGATATTTAAAGAAATATCCATTTTCATATAATACTTAAATTATTCAAAAGAGCCCAAGAGATATTGGATTCTTACTCAGAATCTTAGGAGTTCCACATGTTAAGGATCATGTGGAAAGTGGCACTTGTCTTCTTTCTAATTGCCACTGTCATAGGCTAGGGACTTCTAGATTTCTGTGGCAGTCTCCTACTAGTTTCTCTGTGATCTTTCTCTCCTATAAACATCCCTGTAGTGGTGTTTGTGAAGTTATGTTCTCCATTGTTATAAAATACTGGTAAAAATGTTATAGCGTTTGAAGAAAAGTTTTTCTTTCTTTAAACTTTGAGAGGAATTATTGAAGGAGATGTTAGATGATGACAGTGAGTAGCTTTGAATCCTGGCTGGAAATAAGATTCATCTCAGATGGTTCAAATGAGGAGACATTAATGCAGTTGTTCTCAACCTTGACTGTATATTGGAGATGTCTGGGGGAATTTAAAAAGCACTGGTACCTGTGTTTTACTCCCAGAGGTTCTGCTTTATTTGCTCTGGTTTATGGCTTGGACATTGGGATTTTTAAAAAGCTTCCAACTGATTCTAATAGGCTGAGAACCACTGCTTTAATAAGAGGACTGCTTTAAGAGGTGTGGGCAGTGTTAAGAATTAATGCACAGTAAGACAACAGAGACCTGATATAGAGGGAGATATTATCACTTTTATGGTCAAGGAACAAAGGGAATAATAGATCAACACAGAAAAAGCAGGACTGGCAGAAAAAAGGGTATTTTACTACTGCTACATCGTAGGGGTTGGGAGGGGAGGAGATGCAGGTGCTTCCAGACACTCAGAGCTGAAGCAGGGTATACAAAAGTGCTCCAAAGAAAGAGCATCAGGTGTGTGTGTGTGTGTGGGTGTGTCTGTGTATGTGTCTGTGTGTGTCTGTGCATGTGCATTGGTTTGGGTGTGTGAATGGAATTGGTTCATGTGATTAGGGAAGCTAATAATTCTAGAATCTTCAGGACAGGCCTTGCAGCCTGGAAATCCAGAAGAGCAAATGCTGAAGCTCCAGTCTGAAGGCCACCTGTTTCCAGAATCCCTCTCTTGTTCTGTAGAAGTCACTCATTTGTTCTACTCAGGCTTTCAAATTACTGGATGAATCTCCTCCTCCATATTATGGAAGATAATCTGTTTTATTTAAATTTTAACAATTTAAGCATTATTCTCATCCAAAACACCTCACAAACTTGACCATTACAGTAGAAATAGCTTTTCTGTGGTTAGAATTCCAAGTTCATTAGGTTGAGAATTCTCACGACAAACTATTTTTTTAAAATTATGCTAATGACCTGAAAGTTTCTAAAGGATTTTTTGATGCCCTTTACTGAGATGTTTTTTCTTTAGACTGGAATAACATAAAAAGGTTTATGTTACTAGCAGAGATGTGGTTTTACTAGCCAATAAGAGCAGTACTAACATTTATTTTCAGTTTAAAAGAAATACTCTTTAGTTTTATATTAGGCAGTATCAGTGTCTTTTCAGATAATTAAAATGTTTTTTCTATGTTAAATATTCAAAGTATTTATAAGGAAAAGGTATGTGGGCATAAAGTATAAAGCTATAAAATGATAATATTTAATATACAATCTGGATAATATTATAATAATTCAGGAGAGAAATAGCTAATATTTGAGTAAGCAGCTATAGAAATAGGAGAGGAGCTGGAGCGGTGGCTGGGTGGTTACAGCACTTGCCTGGTATGTGCGAGTTACTTGAGTTCAAACCCCAGCACCACATACACAACGAAGTGTCCGAGGAATGAAAGTGAAATGAAAAACTAAATAAAAATTGCTTTTTTCCCCTCTCTCACTGTCCCCTCTTTTTTAAAAAAAGAAAAAACAGAAAAGAAAGAAAAGAAAAGAGAGTTCTATCTCCTGTGAGATGTAGTCTACAACCCTACCCGTTTCTTGCTTGTGTGGTATATCTCCTACATAAATACATGGAGAAAGAGCATGCCCACATTAATTTTTCTGTAGTACATGAAAGTGGAAACGTTAGAGGGGGAAAGGAAAACCTTGTATGGAACTTGGAAGAACATCACAGGCCTGATGAAAGCAGACCGAGCAGTCATTGTACACTATTGGCGGGTGATGGGTGGCACTGCTAAGCTGTTGTAGAGGATGAGGGTGCATAAAACAGAGTAAACACGGGTGGAGCTCTGGGAGACACATATTAAAGGGACCGGTAGAGAAGTACAAAAGAAATAGGCAAATAATCAGAGAAATGAGAGGAAAGTAGTGGAGAGGGAATTGAGACAGCCAAACAAAGGGTTCCAGTGATGAGGGAATGTCACGTGGTCGGGAAGACAATGTTCACCTAAATGAGAAGCGTTTCAGTAGTTGGGGCAGAAGCAGTACTACAGCAGCCTGAAAGAAGAGCAGCTAGAGAATGGTGAGGGCAAATAATTCTTTTAAGGAATGGGTTGTGAAAGAAAGAAAAGGAAATGGTGATATGAGTGTGAGGGAATTTTGTTTCTCTTTTTTGTTTCTTTCTTGCTATTAATGAGACCCTAGTTAGGTAGTGGTTTGAAGCAGAGTTTAAGTTTCTGCAAGTGAGTTAATTCCAGGAGTTGAGATTCATTGCATAACTTGGTAAGCACAATTTCAAAGTTCAGGAGAGGTGAAAATCTTTGGGAAAGAAGAAGACAGTGAGTAGCTTATTGCATGGCAGGGAAGGATGCCGATGATGGTATAGGTGAAAACAAAGGCTATGGGTCAGATGGCAGTGTTCTCACTGAGTGCTGGGGAACTGTCATAGATCAGAAGACGGGAGCAGCAGGTCTGGCAAAGAGATACAGTGAGAAAGCATGGGCTTAAAAGGAGAAGGAACTTCTTAACAAAAGTACGAGTACAATGAGCAGGAAGTGGCGGTAGAGAGCCTGGACGATGACAACTCTAGGGTTTAAGATGTTGTTGCCTACCCAGATGTCCCTCACTGGATGAATGGATCCAAAAACAGTGGTACATAGATACCATGGAATTTTACACAGCAATTAGAAACAATGATATTGCAGCCTTTGAAGGTAAATGGATGGCTATGGAAGAAATCATGCTGAGTAAAATCAGCTTAACCCAGAGAACCAAGGGTCGAATGTTTCCACTCATCTGTGGAGATTGGAACTAGACCCTGGCCATTCAGAAAGGTGGTTTATTATCATGCGTTAAATCCAGATAAGGTATAATGTTATACAGCCTAATACCTTTTTAGATCTATTGTGCGTAAGGGAAGGGAGGGATATGGGTGGGAAATTGGGAGGGGGCACTCCTGGGGGTAAATCTAGTATCCAGAAACTATACACATTTTATATTATTTTGTTAAAAAATTTGTATGGTTGTTCAAAAATAAAAATTAAAAAAAATGTTGTTGCCTTTTGGAAGAACTTGAAGTCCCTACTAAAGAAGTCAACAAGAATTGACCTCTCATCAAAGCTTTCTGTTTTAAAAAAGGACATGCAGGATATGCCCTGAGAGAGTTCAAGGATTTAAGGATATAGCAGGTTTTGGTTTGCTTTGCTGTTTTTCAGAATGGATGGTTGCAAAAACCTGCACAAGAATAGAGCAGAAGTGGAAGTGTGTGGAGGCAAGGAACAAAGGAAAGACGGGATGCTAGCACGAGATAGATTGATCCACGGGGACTAAGTAGATAGATAGGAAACTGTAGATCAGATAGAATGATATATATGGGTTCCATAAAATGAATGGGAATTCAATTTCAAATAATTTTAGTAGGATCATGAGTCTAAATTTCCAGGAGTCTGAATCCTAGGTGTCCTTCTATTGGTATAGAACTGACCCAGTCTGCTGGAAGCCATGGTGACTATTAAGGCCACCTGTTTCTTCTTAACTTCTAGCATGTGCAAGTTGGGTCCATGCTTTGGGGAAAGAATAGTTGTGAGTTAGTGGTAGTCAGTATATTAAGTATTCTATTTTGACCATGTATCCCTCGGTGGGGGTTATAGGAATCCTAAAGATGCTCATAAGAAACCCATACGTGATCAGTGGGATCATTGAGGAATGACTATTTCCATCTCTTTACCCATAGGAGTTAGCTAAAATTTCCAGGCAATCTCAAAACTGAGTAAATCTCTTTCAGTTCTAAGAGAAAAGAAACAGGGATTTTCCAGGAGAAAGGAGAATCCCCTATCTCTGCCCCTACAGTAGTTTATAAAGAAAGGGACCAAATTCCTCAGGGCAGGACATGTATTTTACACCTTACACCAAAGCACTTACCTTGTCACCTTAGAAACTGCATCTGGGCATTTATTTCTTTTTGAAGTTCTGTATATTAGTTCCATTCTTAACTAAGAGATCATGGCTCTTTTAAAAAGTTATGTGAACATAGCATTTCTTTTTCAATGTGACTCAGACATTATTTGCTTCTTGCTTTTGATCTTTTGCTTTTTCTAAATATCTAAGTTGGGACTGTGACAGCAAATACTTAGAATAATATATGCAATATTGCCAGACAGGAAAATAAATCATTTCAAGACAAATTTATGGAAGCCACACCAGAAGCCACATACCTAATACGTTTGAGATGGAAGGTCATAAAGTATAATAATCTATAAAAATGAATAAAATGGAAATTTTTAACAATTTTGAATATCAATTCTTCAGCATTTTACCAGAATGTATTTTAGAATCATTGTAAAAAAGCTCAAAATTGTATAATGTATTGAGCAAACAGTAGCACAATCATTACAGGTATTTCAGGTCCAACTTAGAAAGTATTGTAAGAAAATTATTTTCTCATCTGGCTGAGTCTTTGTATCATTGCAAGTACGGGATGCTATGGATGGCCCTTAAATAGACTTCTTTTGGCACGAGTGGATTCTGGGAAAATGTCAGAGTAAGAAGCATCAGGAATCTATCTCCTTACACAGATAATAATTACATGGACAGAATGTGTCTAATATAACTGTTTTGGAAATATGTAGTCTATGGAAATCTTGCTATTATCCAGGGAAGTTTTGGGTGGCAAATTGTGGATAAGTTCAATGTTAGCTCTTGGCTTGGGAGCAGTTTTCTATTCACTACCTCCGTAGCTCTGTGGCAGGCACCTGTTTCTGAATTCCTGAAACAGCTTAAACATAGCTGCAAGGAATGAAGGAGGAATCTGTCCCAAAGGTAATGGATATCTGTGTTCTGATCACTTATTGCTTGTTGCAGTCATGGAAGCATAAACAGTAGTGCACAGCAATTTTTGTTATATTTCCATCCATTGCTAGAAGTCCTTTCCTCTTCAGATAGAGTGATTTTTAAGATATTTAAAAAGTTAAAAAAAATAAAAAATAAAAAGCTAGTCCTCTTTTCCTCTCATTTTTCTCATTTTTTCATAATTTGGGAGATAAAAAAAAAGAATTGAATATGGAGGGAATTGAAAATGGAGGGACAGGTGGAAACTTAGAAAAGACCTAAAAGGCAATAAATTTATTTATTATACTGAGTTTTAGCTTGCAAAAGTTAAATCAAAAGAATACACACCAGTAAACCCTGAGAAAAAGAATCTAATTTAATGAATTATCATAGTATGTTTTTAATTTGCAACAAAAATATCACAAAGCATACAAAGGAACAGAAAATTATGTTCTATTCAAAGAAAAAAATAAGATGACAAAGGCACCATGGCAGATCTACTGATGAAGACTTTGAAATTATTGTCTAAAAAGTGCTTAGAAAAGTAAATGAAGCCATGAAGAAAGTAAAAAAATTCATGAGTAAAATAGAAATATCTACAGAGATAAAGAAAACCTAAAAGAAAATATAAAAAAATCAGGACATGCAAAGTACAATAACTGAAATGAAAAATTCATTTGAGGGATTCCCAAGAAGATTCCAAAGAAGATTTGAGCAGTCAGGACAAATAATCACAGAATTTGAAGATATGATACTTGAAATTTTTTGAGTGTGAGGAGTAAAGTTGGAAATAACCTAAAGATTCTATGGAACAGCACCAATAAAACTAACATATGAATGGTGAAGATTCTAGATGGACTTGTGTTTACAACTTGAGGTTTTAATGAAAGAAATAAATTAAAACTAAAAATATACAGGAAATAATTAAGATTACAGTTAAGATTAATGAAATAGAAAATAGAAGGAAACAAGTAAAATTGGTTCTTTAAAAAGTTAAACAAAATTGAAAAACCTTTACCTAGACTAATTAAGAAAAAAGCAGTGGGAAAGAAGACTCAAGTTACTAGAAGAGATGTAAAAGCAAGGATATCATTATTGATTTTATGGTTGGGGAGAGATTATAAATGAGCACTATGAATAACTAAGTACCAACAAGTTGGGTAACCTAGGCAAAATGGAAAAATTCCTAGAAATAGAAAATCTATCACATCTAAATCATGAAGAAATAGAAAATATGGATAGACCTATGACTAACAAGATTGAATTCATCATAAAACTTTTGAAAACAAAAAAAAGTTCTAGAATTGATAATTTCAGTGGTGAATTCTACCAAAATTAGTAGCAATCTTTCCCAAACTTTCCCAAAAAAACTGAAGAGGAAGAGCTCTAGCTAATTCTATGAGGCCAGCATTACTCCTGATGCCAATGCCAGCAAGAAACCCCTTAAGAAAACTACCAATCAATATTCATTGTGAACAATGATGCCTAAATTCTCAACAAAATCAAGCAAACTAAATTTATCAGAACACAAAAAGAATCATCACACCATGAAGAATCATTTCTGGAATGAAAAGAATTTATTTCTTTTTTAATTGACAAAGAAAAGCTATATGTATGTGTGGTGTAAACAAGATATTTTGATACGTATGCATTGTGGAATGGATAAATCAAGCTAGTTTACAATGCATTACCTCACATACCTATCACTTTTGGAGGTGGTGAGAAAACTTTAAATCTACTCTCTAAGAAATTTTCAAGTATGCAATACCTTGCTATTAATCATGATGCAATAGACATCTTGAATTTATTCCACTTCTGTAAATGAGATTTTCTATCTTTCTATAAGTATATCCTCATCTCCACCTAAACTGCTGCCACCACCACCACTAGCAATGCCCATTTTACTGTATAAACTCAGCCTCTTTAGATTTCACATCAGGTGGGATCGTGTGCTGTTTTGTCATTCTGTGCCTTGAAGGGGTATGATGACATGGAAATCAATCAATGCACTGTACCGTCTTACTATCAAGAAGGAGAAAATCATCATGATCATCTCAATGGATGCAGAGAAGCATTTGATAAAATGCAACAATCTTTCGTGAAAAAAGTTGCAATAAACTAGGAATAATAGAAAATTATCCCAGCAGAATAAAAGTCATATGAAAATCCACAGCAAACATGATATTTAATGGTGAAAAAGTAAAAGCTTTTCTTCTTAGAGGAGGGAGACAAGAATTTCCACTGTTATTACTTCTCACCACAGTACTAGAAGTTCTAGTCAGGGTAATAAGGCAAGGCAAATAAATAAAAGTAATCGTAACTGAAAAATAAAAAATAAAATTTATGTTTCCAGATTATGTAATCTTATATGGTGGACATTCAAGTTTCCACAAAAATGTTCATAATAAGTGAATTCAGCATAGTAGCAGGATACAAAATCAGCACATAAAACTCAATTGCATTTCTACATACTAACAATGAACAATTCAGAAAAGAAATTAAGAAAGCAATCCCATTAATTATGGTATTAAAAATCACTTAATCTATTCAAAAAGGAGAATAAACTATAAAATATTACTGAAATAAATTTGAAAAGAAATAAATAAAAGTGAAAGACATCCGAATTTCATGGATTGGAAGATTTGATTGTTACAAGTATCAATACCTCTATTTCTTTTGTTTTGGAATAATATTCCATTATATAGATATACCACATTCTGTTTGTTTATTCATTTGTGAAAATAAAAATTGTTTCTAGTTTCAGTCAATGTTGGACAATGCTGCCATGAGCATTCATGTACATGGTTTTGAATGAATATGTTTCTGGTTTTTTGATTATACACCTGTAGTAGATTGACTGAGTCATATGGCAATTCAATACTTAACATTTAAAGGCACCGCTAGTATATTTTCTAAAATACCTTCACTGTTTTATGTTTTTGCCAGTGGGGTCTGAGGATTCCAGTTTCTTCACATCTTTGCTAACACTTGTTATCATTGTCTTTTTATTGTATGCATGCTAGCGAGTAGGAAGTAGCATCTCATTGTGGTTTTGATTTGTGCTTCCCTGAAAACAATGATATTGAAAATCTTTTTAAGTATGTATTGACCATTTACATATCTTCTTTGGAGAAGTATCAAATGCTTTGTGTATTTTTCAATTGGGTTTTCTTTTTACTCTTTTATTTTCAAAGGTCTTTATATAATAACACTTATTTGATGGTTTGCAAAAAAACAACAAAGAAACCAATGTTACCCAAAGTGATTTATAGATTCAGTATAAATCCTAGCTGAAGGCATCCATGGATGTCTTGTCGAGCCTTACCAGTGTTTCTGAAAATGAGAGTGAGAGTAAGGATCTGGAGGACATGGTAGAGATTTGGGACAGTCCCTTCAAGAATGCAAAAGGGTGTTTATGAGGAACAAAACAAGTGAAAATGAAAGCTTGCTGATGAAAACCATTTTGCATCTGAGTTGCAGTCTGTTTTCAGCTTTCAAAAACAGATTTGAAAAGGCAAGTTCTTTGGCCACAGTACCAAATCCAATAGATCTTGAGCATTAAAGAAAAAAAGAAAAAGTTTTTTTTTTTTTTTTTTTTACGTAGCAAATACAATAATGTTACTTATGTCACATCAGTTTCCATCTGCAACTCTAACTCACATATGGGGCAAGGGGATCATTTCCTTGCCACCATGGACATGACAGAAATGGCAAAAGTGAGAGTGAATGTAGTATTGAAAATCTCGTACTTACGTGAAAAATAAAGTTATCAAACTATGTAGAAGCAAGTCCCACAGTGGAGAAACTGAATTTGAATCCAGGCTTCACTACTTGGTAGGCAAACTACTGTACCTCTCTCTCTCTACTCACTGTACGCATAAGATCAGAGTAGAAACGATACCACCCTCACTGGTTGTTTTATGAGGGCTATGCGATAATGCAAATTGTTGATTTTGTTTTCTTTTAAAGAGAGAGGGACAGTAAGAGAGAAAGAGAGAATCAATTTTATTCTAAGTTTTCATGTGGCTTCCATTGCTCCGAGAGTTCGTTGTGTATGTGGTGCTGGGGTTAGAACTCATGTACCTGCGCATGCCAGGTCAGTGCTGTAACTGCAGAGGCACCACTCCAGCCCCCGAAGTGTTAATTTTTAAAATAATACTTGAAATATAAACATTGAATGAGTTTTTAAAATTATTTTAAAAATTATTCCTGATACCTGTCCTAAGGAAAAGTACAGGCAGGAATTTTTGTCCCCATATGGCAGGCTCCTATGGATAACATTTCTGTACCTACATGCTCCTAAGTGAGTAATTTTGTTAGGGTATTTAAAGACTCAGTATCACCAGGTATAGCCAACAAGGAAAAGCTAAGTGCAGGGACCAGATGTAGCAAGTAAGAAGGAAGAAAAGCCTTCTTTGTTCATATTCTTAGAGATAAAACACTGCACATACTTTTATTTCGAAGGGAAGAGGGATTCATAGTGAATCCTTAGTTTTACTATAAATCAGTACATCTATGAGTGAAGCTTTGACTTTCGAAAAGAGTAGAAGAACTGAGAGTAAAAGTCATCTAATTTCCCTGGTGCTGAATGAAGGTAGCAAGCAGATAATGAATCAGAGGGCATAAAATTGAGGTTTTTATACCAGGAAGAAATGCACACAAAATGACATGATCTGAACCACACTTGGAAAATTTAAAATTTATTTTCTTTCTTTGATCCGATACTCCAGAAGTTAGGCTTGACTGCTTCTTATGCCTCAGCTTCCTTCAAAGTTGTTCTAAATTATGAGCATTGTCATTTATTTAATGCCTTTGTAAAGACAATGGCTAGTGATATGCTCTTGTTAACAGGGCCCTGTTGCTGGTGTCTACTGAGACATCAAGAGAAAACAACTAATACAAGACTCTGTTTTTAGATTATTATAGAATTCCCTCTTTGTCTTGAAATGGAACAACTGATATAATGTCATAGTTAACACTCTTCTAATTAAGAAAGCAGTGTGGTAGACCAGCAGGTACGTTGAATACAGAATTAGAAGTTTTGACTTAGATCCAAATATATGACTTTACTCAAAAGTCACCTAGCTTTCTATAACTTCTGTTTTATCAAAGTTAAAAGGACAAAGCAATACTTACTCCCAGGGTTGTGAGATGCAAACAGGTTTGCCAATAGGTACAAGATAGTGTTTACTCTCAGGATATTCTCAAAATTTTGAGATCACAGTTTTATCAAACTAATAAGAATGCCTTGAGAATGGAAAAAGAAGAAGGAACTCTAGGGCTTGTGAAGGGAAAGATAACAGAAGTATGTTCAGAAGGCCATTAAGACTCTGAGTATGGGGGAAATGGCATAGCACAAGGTTTTTCACTTTTGTGGTATTGATGTTTTGATTTGAACAACTTTTTTGTAGTGTAGGGTTGTCTTGTGCATTATCGGATGTTGAGCAACATTTTTGTTCTATAAGCACAAAAAAGAAGCTAGTTGTCTCCCACCACACCTGCCCACCACAAATTGTAACAAAAAAACACATCTTGAAACAGCCTGATGGAAAAATCTAACTCCAGTCCATCTCAGTTAAGAACCATCCACTTAGCAGAGTAGCATGGTAAGGGATCTCTTTGTCCAGAGGAAAATCTACCTTGTTCTTAGTTGGGTGCCCTTGGAGGTCTCTGGTTATCTGATTAATTTTGTCCATGCTCTCTGGAAAAAAAAAGCCCACTAACATAACCTTCAGAGAAGTATTTTTCCATTATTTCTCCTATTATTTGTTCCATTGCATTTTGCCTATTTTCTCTACATGGAGTTCCAACAGAATGTCTTGGGACATATATTTGCTAACCACATTGCTTATGTTTTCCTTTAATACTTTCCATTCTTTTCTCTTTTTGCTTTAATCTTTAGAACAGATTACAGACATATTCTAGAGGAAAGAACTATAGGTGGTATTCCAGTAGAGTGGAAATTGAAAAGGTATTTCTGTCCAAGTGCCTTTATCAAGACATGGCTAATTAAATTTTCTGTAGTCATTTACTTTAGTTAATATAAACATGATATTATTAGTTATTAACTAATGTGCTTAATTGGCTAATAACCCATGAATCATTCTTCATTCCTGGGCTCATTCCATCTGAGCTTAGAAGTTTTGGGAACATCGACTAGGAGGAGAATTCTTTCAACAGTAGTCTTCTTTTCTCCTGTCTGTAGGTTTTTCTCTTTTGGTTTCTCTACTTTCCCATGTACTTTCTGTTCACAGAAAGCCCTCCACATTTTTGTTCCACTGCTGATACTCTGATTTTGTGGTTTTTATTTGTAACTTATCTCTTCCTGTCACGTCAATATGATTTTTGGAGAAAGGGAAGGCAATGATTTTGATTCATTGCATGTAAAGCAGCCCCAAGCAGATCTTGCATGCTCTTGAACCAACTCTTCCACTTCTACCTGTACATCTTCTTTGAGCAATTAACTTTGGCCATTTATCCTAAGAGTTTTACAGTTATTAAGAACTTAACTTGTGGCCAAGGTATTTAACATTCATACACAGAGGAAACAAACAAACAAAAAAAAAACCCAACCAAATAAACAGTTTGGCTGATTGAGAATAATAGGAATCTTTTTTTTTTTTTAAATCTAGAAACTTCTATACTCCATGGTCTGATTGGCTAAACTCAGTATCTCCCATAGACAAATACAATTAAATTGGAAGCAGTATGGTAATATATAAATATAAAATTCTAAAAAGGTAAACAAATTGCTGTAATTGGTGAATAATAGATTTCTCTCCATGACTAACTTTAATTGTGTTTCTGGTAGGGCTTACACCATTCCTCGCATTCTGCAGATATTTTAAATCTACAGCAAATGTAGCATTTATCCCAAAAGGAACAATAGTAAGAAATAAATGACCATCTCTATGACTTATTTTTCAATAGAATTCATTTTTTTTGAACTGTTGGGTGACTCCTGTTCCTTTTCAGGCCTGAATTCTTTACAACTTTCCCTCTTATCTGAATTATCTTCAAATCCTTGCCACTCCTAGGTTTCAGAAAACAGAAAGTACAAATTATATAAATCACTAAAAGGACAACAGTTAAAGAAAAATCAAATACAAATGAGTAAACAAAGGAAAGTCAAAGCAACCTCCTAAATTCCAAACCAAGTTCTAAGCTAAATAAATACACAAATACACCTGTGAAAATATGACCATTTTTAACAAGATTTAAAAGTCAACATATATCTCCTAAACCTTGAATGCTAAAGTGAGATATTCAAGTATTTACATTTTCTAGAAAAGACATTATAACTTAAATGACCACAGAAGAAAGAAAAATATGTAAGTCCTATCTATCAGATTTTTAATTTCTTCTTCTAAGTTAAATGAAAGTTGAAAATGAACTGTATGAAGGCTTCTAACATCTTAATAGACTTTGATACTTATCTGTAGTTGACCTCCTTATCAACAGCTTGATAATAGATATAAATGTTGTTACTTTTGGTTTTATTCCAATGCTTTATGCCCCTTTTAACTCATTTGCTCCCATGGATAGAACTTAACACTAACAACACCAATTAAAGTAAACATTATTGGTCTTTACACGTAGCGAAACAGATTCTTACATGTTATTGATTGAAGGTGTTCATTTAGCAAATTGCAGGAGACATGTCAATCATTAGGTTTGTGCCCACCCACAGCTCTGGTGATCACATGACTCTGGTCACAATTACATGAATCTGTAGGTTGATGAGTTAACTTTGACTGACTCCAAGGCTCATATTAAAGAGAGGAATAAATCAGATTTCTTCTTCAGAATTTGGAATCAAGGTACTGAGGAACCTGGATCATTCAGAGTTCAGTCTTGGAATTAATTGATGGTCATGTAGCATGAACTCATTGACCTGGTGGGCAGTGAGGAGTATCTATAAGCAGAGGATGGTGATACAAAATTATACACTGAGCATAATTATAGAGTAAAAGAAAAAAAGGATGAAATAGGAAAGACAGTTCTTGAAAATTAGTTGTCTTGGTTCCTATATCTGTTGTCCCAAGTCACAAGCAGTCCAACTGTATTTCATTTTGTGTTCTAGAATTTGGGGTCTTTTAGTATTCTTCAATAAGCCTTTTTCTTTTTCAGTTAGCTTAAATGGGGGTTTGCTTCTTGCAAGTAAAGGAGCCTTGTCAGGAGCAATGATTTCCTGATTATCCACTGCCAGTTACAACATCACTTGCAAGGGTGAAAAAAAAAAACCAAAACAAAACTAAATGTTATGGTTTGGATATGAGGAATCCCCCCAGAGCCATCGGGTTATGTAAGGTAACAATATTCAGAGGTCACATGATTAGATTATGAGAGCTATAACCTAATCCATTTGGTCAATTATTAATTTGAAGGAAACACTAATTGGGTGTAACTGCAGGTAGGTGGACCATGGCTGGAGGAAGTCAGGTCCCTAGAGACATGCCTTTGCTATTATTCCTGGCTCCTGAGTCTCTCCCCGCTCCCCTTCTCTTTGCTTCCTGACTTCCATGAACTGAGCTGCTTTCCTCCACCACACCATTCTGCCACAATATTCTGCCTCATCTTGGGCAGCACAGAGCAGTGCAGTTGGTCCATCATGGACTGGAACTGTGACTTCTGAAACTCTGAGCCTCTATTCAAACCTTTCCTCCTCTAAGTTGTTCTTGGATATTTTAGTCACCATGATGAAAGGCTAAATATCATATTATAATATAAATGGAAGCAAATGTAACATAAGCCAAATATTTTGATAAACACAACTTTTTTTAAAAAGTTCATATTGGAGAAGTAGACACTGTTTTATTAAAAAATAAAATATGTAACTGAAGTGAACAATAAAATACAACCTAGCTATTGAACAGTTTCAAGTGATGTCATGTCTGTCTTTGCTCTTTTATTGTCCTCCAGCTTTACTCATAACAAAGAACTGGGTCAATTATGGGGCTAATAGAATTATATATTTTAATTTTATACCTGTGCAATTATGCTTTAGAAAATCTAACATACTGAGACATGTAAAACACAATGGGGCTTTTTTGAAATCTGGAAAAGCAACATTTCCCCTCTCAAAGCAAATATAATAAGACCAGGTAGAAAATTTCAGCATTAATATTCAGGAAACATATCTGTGTCATTCATGAGCAAACTATGGACAAAACCAAAAGCACTTCAAGTATACAAATAATGAGTTTATTTAGTGATTTGATTTCCTTTCCCTTTCCTGGAATAAATTTGGTTGAGTCTCTGGATTTTCCCTAAGATTCCTCCACCATGTGTTTAAACATCTTTTGGTAAAAAATTGTTGGTTATTTTTAAAAGAAGATGTTTATTTATAAGAGTAAGATTCAGTACATGCATATTAATAAGTACAGGGCAGAAAAATGTGTTCCTGTGCCAATCTTGAGGAAGAAAGACCATATCTAGGTTTTAGCCCTAACTTTACCACTCTGAGTCATTTCCAGGACTTTAACTCTTTAGTGGTGAGTTTATTTGGGTTTTGGAAATACAGATGAATGCCTCCTTCTGCTCCCTGATATTTGTGTTGAATTTGGAGAGAAACCTTTGAGGAGTTGTGTTATTTTTCACAGAACTGGTTTCCTGATCTATAAGATAATTTCATCACCAACCATTCTTCTTTTTTCTTTTTAGATATTAACATGAGATTGGTTGAAGTCTATTTTTTCTTACTTTCTAGAAATTAAGTGGCTCACATTTAAAACAGAGATTAGATTAAAAAAATTCCCAAATACACTAATTTAAAATAAATATAGAAACAAAGTAATAATTAAATTTTAAAATATTCGTAATCATTAAATCACAAAATAATTCTACATAGTCATGAAATAGACTGAATTATAATGGGTTATATTTAATTCTCATTAATATTTGGAAGTAAACCAATTCACAGTACACCAACCTACATAATCAGCTCATATAATCTGCACTCAGCCTCTGTCAGATCTCTCAGAAATTGTCAAAAGGATCTTTATTTGAGAAACAAAGTTGGGGAATATATGTGATGGCATTTTAGAAGTTTAACAATTTAGCCTGTTGTAAAAGTTAAGGACTTATAGTCAAAACATCATTCTATAAAGAAAACTATGTAACTCTTGTTTATTATAAGGACAAATATTTAAAATATCAGAAGCCATGTAATTTTGAAATAATTTGTGCGGAAAAGCATAGCATGTTGGAGTAAGACCATTTCTCATGATGGCCACAGTAATGTCTCCCACCCCATCTGCCATTTCCCAATATGCCTTTGCCTCTTCATCCACCAGAAAGGGAATCTAACTCCTGTTTTCCTGAATATAGCCTTGTGATTTGTTCAATGGACTGTAACTTCCAAGCCTTAATACTTAAGGGGCTTTTCAAATTTTGATTTCACTCTTTAGGAAGACAATCATGTTGTAGAGAAGTTGAGGTTACTCTATTGGAAAAAAAAGCTTGTGGGAAGAGGTCCTTGAGAAAAAGAGGACACACGAAGGAGACCTCTCAGTGAATAGTTACCAAGAATTATTAGAAATGTGAAATAATCCATATTGGATGTCACTGTCCTTGCTGAATTCTTAGCCTAAATATGGCCACATTAATGACCCCTGTCAAAACTAAGTGGAGTAGAAAATGGGAATTCAATAGAATGGGAATTCAATTGCAAATAATAAATGATCACTGCTGTTCCATTGACTTTGGGGGTAGTGTATTATGCAGCAATAGATAACATACAGAGTTATTATAACTGCATTTAAGTTTTAGGAGTGGGAAAGGAGAAAGAGTATAAGTATACAATTGCAAATTGCTCAATAGCAAGAAGAAGTTGATATTATGCTTAATGAAATGCTAGCACACATTAGGTGTTCAATAAGTGTGGATAAATGAAGGAATGAATTGCCAGCATTTTAACATTTTTTGATGGCATGTGTCTAGACTTAGACATGCATTAGACACATTTATTTACTAGTATTTGAAAGAGGTTATCTTTAAATTTGAAAACAGCATGACAAAACAATTATGATATAGCCTTTGAGTGATGATGGTATGGGTGGAATTCTTATTATAAGTATGTGGAATCAATAAAGTAGCAATTCATGAAGACATATCTAAAAACCAGAAGATGGAAAGAGAAAACCATTACTTTTGGAATGTAAAAATCTCATGGTGATATTACCTGGGTTTCTTCAATACAAAAAGGTATTAAATATTGTTATGTATAGGAGCTAGGGGTTAGAAGCCACACAAGGAAGTTTCTTAGGGATTCCTTAGTCTTCAATTTCCCCCATGTCTTGTTAAGCAATGAGGGGCTTTCTAGATTTCCCCAACATGGCAGTGTTCCTAATTCTGTTCCCATCCCTGAAGGAAGCAATTAAGAAACCCATGGGGCTCCCCAAGCAGGGAATGTGAACCGGGATCCCCAACAGAAATGGGGACATCCACTGGGAATTCACCGGCTTCTAAGGGGGCTCTCCCTTTCCACCTGGGGAATACCTAGGGTGTTATTCTCCCAATTTGAAGCCAGTGGGTTGTTTTGAATATACATGGAGGGTTTTTTTTTTGATATTGTGATGGTGACTAAATGCTCAGGATTATTTAGGTCTCATTATCTCAGATGATAAAATAATCAGATTGTGGAATTGACTATGGTACTTATTTTCTGGTTTGATATATGGTTTGCAAAATCAAGTGTTCAGCTCTAATTTATATCCCAATTTCCACTTCTTCAAACACCAAAGACTCAAAGAAAGGGGGAGGGGCAGAAAGAGGGAGGGACAGAGAGAGAATGAGAGAGAAAGTAAAGAGATTAGTGAATCAGGAAATGAATGAGAAGTTTGAGTTTAGATATAGATTTTGTTCTAAGCCTCTTTTGATTTGTCAAAATATTATATATTCCCTTTACAAATGCCTTAAATATACTTCTTTAATGTGTATTGTTGTTGAGCTGTTTTGTGGGTTCATCATGAAAGTCTGGTTTCAAAAACCATATGAAAGCAGGGGTTCTTAGCAGAACTGTGAGGTTTCATCTAAAACCAGAAGTGGAAACAAGGAGGAATAACCCACCACAGAAGAAAAATGAAACTACTATGTATGCAGTATGACATAGCAAAAAAAGTGGAAATGTATTTCATAATTTGTCAGGCATTTGAAGGGAGATGTAGCTGGTGTATTTTTGACCCCAAATTTATTGTATTTCTTCTTGTTTTAGGTTTCAAAATGGAATACTTTCTCATAGTTTTGGTGTAGAGTTCACAAAACTGATAAATACTACATGTTTTGCATTTATTTGATAGATAAAATACATATTCCAAAATATTTATATGAACAAAAGTATTCTAACTTGGGCGGGAATGGTGGCTCAGCAGTTATAGCACTTGCTTGTCATGTGTGAGGACATGGGTTCGGACACCAGTACCATGTACACAATGAAGTATCGGAGCAACGAAAGCCACATGAAAAACTAAATAAAAATGATTCTCTCTTTCTCTCTTCTTCTCATTGTCCCTCTGTCTTTAAAAATATATTCTAACTCTAAAAATTCCCAATGTTTAACTATAGTATCACTTACATATTTTTTTTTTTAGTTTAGGCTGCAAAGTTGGAAAGAAAATGCCATTGATATAAATGTCAATATAACTACCTCATAGTTGTGTATGTATAAATTTAAAATTCCTTGCATTGTGATTTCTCATTTTATGTACATTGATATAACTACCAAATAATAATTATAGAATAAAAGTCCTCAGTATACAAATTTTGGCTTTTCTTTTTAGCAATGTTTTGGATCTTTTCATATAACTTGATATTTTTATAAAATATTTTCATTGAGATGTAATTTCAAGCTTACAAATTCTTGCAATAACAGCATGAGATGTACCAGTTGCTTATTATATTTTGTTTCTTGGCATTGATGCTGTTGAAAAGCATTTATCAGTTCTTTGTAGAATGGCCTCTTAACTGAGTTTCTTTGATCTTCTTATTTATTTTTTTGGTAATGGAGATTGATCCCAGGGTTGCTTACCCATTGAACTACATCCCCAGCCCCTCAGTTTTTTATTTTTTTCTGATGCAAGGTCTCATTGAATTGTTGAGGTTGTCCTCAACCTGTGATCCTCCTACCTCAGCTCCCAAGTTGCTTGGATTACAGGTGTGTGCTACCATGCCTGACTTTATGTTCTTTTTGAAGAGATTCAAGTTACACATTTTTTTACCAGAATGCCAAAGATGGGGTGTTCTGTACTTCTCAGCGAATATCAAAAGGTACTTGATGTTAATCTACCTAATCGTTCTGCATTATAAGTTGGCAGTCAGCATAAGGAAGAGTGCCCCACCTCTCCGCAACACTTGGACTCTTAGTCAATAATCGTAACCACCACAAATATTTTGATGCCAAAGTTGTCCTAGATTTGTCTGGTATCAACTTCTCAAACTGTTTCCATTATCTTTTTACTGTGTCATGTCACAACATTCTTTGAGACTGTTAGCCACAAAATATATCCCAAGATCCTTTTCTTATATTTCCTGTGCCCCAGTCCCCAAATTAGCCATTTCTCTATGAAAAACAAGTTGTGTTTAACATGATTTAGAAACCAAGATCTGGATACTGCACGTGCTCCTTGCTATAGGAGCCTTCTTAGTAAATGGAGATAGAAATGAAATGTGTGTGTATGTGTATGTGCATGCACACTTGTCACACACGGATGTCTGTACATAGCTCTCACTCTCTCCACTCTCTCCTTCCCAATCTGTACTGATTTTTCTAATTCCAGTCTTGACAATGCAGGTTACGTTTCGGTAAATGGAACTCCTATCTCCAACTGTGAGAAAAGTGGCTTCCATTACATCTCATATATTTACTCATTTGCTTAAGTGCAGAACATACATAAGGTAGTTTTGAAATTGCTAATTCATACCATTTATTTCTTTGCAACTTTATATGTAAAATTTATGTTTAGTGAAATACTAAAAAAATTGTAGGTGTATAATTAAAATAATTTTGTAAAATGTATACCCTCAGTCAGCTCTTATTAAGTTGTAGATTTGATTTTATCATTTTAGAAAGTTACCTTACTAAAATTTTTAACATTACCCACTATGTCTAATAATATATAGAATAAAAGTGAAGAAACATTTACCATTGACTCTAGTATAGAATCTGTGTTGAGCAGTGTGTGTGTTTGTGTGTGTTTGTGAATAAAAAATATTGAACTTAAAAAATCTATACCTGTTTGATGAATGTGTTTACATTTATATAGGCTGTTTGTTTTCTGAGAGGACATTGAAGTATTTCTTCTATTTATTTACTACAAATGAAATTATTTCAGGACAGTATTGATTCTGAGAAAATCTATTAACTGGCATTTTTTCTTGGTTTTGGGTTTTTTCTTTTTTGACTCTTAAATTATGAATAGTTTAAGTACATTGTTAGTTGAGCTTGAGAAGCAGTCATCTATGGTCTTTGAAAGAGTGAGGGGATATCAGAAATTTTAAGGATTAATTATCTGATGTTGTATTTGGCTTGTTTATTGTTTTTGAAAAAGTTATAGTATGGTCAAAGTTGGTTCTCTTGCTATTAGATCTAACACAGGGGCCAGGGGAGATGAAAAATTAGGCAATAAAAGAAGAAAAGTGATGGGAGAAAAAGAATATAAAGGTGGGGGGACAACATGAGAGAGAGGACATACTTTTGAAATTAGCAGCAAATATATGCTCTTTCCAAGTCCGTATGTGTTCGATTCAAGCGAGTCTAACATATATGGAAGCTGAAGACATTTGCACACCTGGGTATTGATGCAGAACATTTTGAATCACACAATGTTTGCTGCCAAAGATAAAAATAACGAAGTGTTTAGAGGAAAAGATATGAAAGAACTCCATTTAAATTTTCTCTTTTTTTCCCCACAAATAATGACATCTGAAGAGAAATATTTTTAAAAATCCTAAGGAGGAAAATTGGCTAGAAAGAACTTTGGGTGAGAACAGCTGGAAAGGCCAGGGACGTTTGTCCTGGGGAAGAGTGCGGTGACTTGAGGATTATAAAAATTGACTTCTCGTGTACATAGGACTTTGCTCTATGAAAAAATTTGACTTATATTCTGTTTTCAGAGATCAGTTAATAAACATGTTGTGTTTACATCTGCAGTAAGGTTAGCGTTTTCTAGCATCTTATCTGCCCATAATTATGACAGTTGCCTTGTTGATAAATAATGAAAACCTCTGGATGCTGAGGAGGAATTCTTACTAAATATCTGGTATAGAGGAATTAGGTATCTTCTGGTGATAGAAAAGAACATGATTTAAATTTACAAAAAACCTCTTAGCTTTTGATGTGAGAGTTTAAATTGTGCATGACAGGGAACTCAAATTCCACTCTATATTCTAAATTTATATGAAACAGGCAAATGAAATCAAAATAAGTTAATGTCAGTGATGTCAATACTTTCCCACATACCTTCAGATCATGGCATGCGACATGTGTAGTCAGCTTAAACCCAAACATCTTTCATACCACTGAAAAGATATTTAAAACCATTACCTTGAAGAACCGAAAGTTCCTAAAATTTAAAAAAATAAACACATGCTTTGCAGCGAGCTAAGAAAAGGGTAAATGATTTATAAGTAATTGTTGAAATAAAATGAATGAATCATCCTAAGTAAGCTTTAGTGTTAAAAGTATTTTATTGTATTTTTAAACATTTTAAAATTGATAATCCATGTTTGGTTTTATGTGCTAACACTCTATTAATTATAACATTTGATTACCTTATTCTTCAAACATGCCAGATAAAGTTTACTTAACTCTTCTTTTTTTAATCTGCTAAAACTTATCAAACAGACTAACATCTGCTTTGTATTATGGTGTGAGTCACACTCTTTTTCCGCCCTTCCCCCAGTATATACATTCTCCAGTCCTCACACGCATGCATGCCATTGGTGTTTTACTCTTCTGTATTTGTGCATAAAAATGTCCACATGTACATCTACAAATGAAACTGATGTAGTTGCATACACATACGTATGTGCTCTTGTGTGCAATATGAAGAGAGACATGGGCACCAAGATAGGGAAAGAAAACTATTAGTAGGACCTGCTAAAATCATAAGACCTGACAGTTACTGAGTACTTAGTGCTGAGCAATATGCCATGTGCTTTATCTCAGTCAGTGGTTTTAATAACTCTGAAATACCACCATTACTATATTTTGAAAAATCTTACAACTAGCATTGTGTTGGCCAAGTATACAACTGGTTAGTATGAAAGGACCTTTTCTCGAGCATGTATCCCATGGTCCGTAAAGACACAAACACTATCTTCTGCTTTACCATGTGGACAGTAATGACACATAAAAACATCATCTCCCTTTCTACAATTACAAGTAAGCTCATGCCTTTATGTCACATTATACTTATTTTCTGTGTGTATTGCGAGCCCCTGTCCTCAAATAAGGGTGATTTTTCTGCCATAGGAACCTTGGCAATGTCTGGAGACATTTTTAGTTATAGCTGGACTGGTGTCGCTACCAGAGTGCTGTTGACATCCTACAGTGCACAGGACAATGTCCCCATAGCAATAAATTATCTGGATTAGTATGTTAATAATGATAAGGTTTAGGAACCCTGACCAAGAGAGTTCTATCTTTGAGGAGAAATGTCAATATGTATGTGTTCATACTCAAAAAGTTATTTCCCTCCTAAGATTTCTTTTAGCTCTTAGAAAGTTTCAGCATTATCCTAGTAGCTTATTCTACTCCTAAACCATGTAATCTTATTTCCAGTTCAGATAATAGCAATCCACATTGTCCTTGACACCCAAGTGAGTCTGTGTCCAAGATGTCTTGTCATCACTTGGTGCTCAAAAACTGTGGTGTGTGTGTGTGTATGTGTGTGTGTATGTATACATACGTACGATGCAGGTTTGGCCAAGAAATCTGCTATAAAGTAATCTTTATCTCAGTCCAACTGATCTGACTTGATCTATATTATGTTGCAAATGAGGAAAAATTATAAGCAGTAAATGAACAAGCCCTCTCTCTACATCATTCACTGCTTTGAAACTGTCAAAGGCCATCATCTTCCCCTTGAATACCCATTAGCAGGCCCCCGTTTACAAATTCAGAAGAATCCACAAGTCATCATCAAACTATAATCCACACATAATTCATACATATTCTCTCTAGCAATGAGAATCTTCTGATGTGGAGTTTAATTCTGAGATATGCAATTTGAGTAGTCAGTGACTACAAGATATTCCATGGTGAGTAGTTACTGGGAATTAAAAAAATAACGGAGAAGTATGGAAAAGTTGTTATGAGCATGGGTTGATGTATATGATATTGTCACAATCTGACATTTTCACCTACAGTAATGGCAATTACATATGTTCCACTAATATTTGGTTTTGATCTTTATACATGTAATGGAGTGACCGAGGGCAACAGTTCTGCAATTAACCTGTGCTAATTGTTCAGATTCTGGTTCTGCATCTTCTAGGCTGTGAACCTGGGACAAGTTACCCAAAGTCTTCAGTTCACATATTTACTTAATATGTGTATTTTTTTTAATCTTCACAAGAATGGTAAACTATCTTTTCACAATTCTATTACCATTTCTTAGTGCTGGAGAGAGCAGCTGTGGTTGATGTATTATAAATAATTGTTGAATGAATGACTCTCTGAGTAACAGCATTTACTTCATGGAGTTGTTATAATCACCTAGAAGATATCAGCTTGTGAAGCCTATATGAGATATATGAGATCATGCATATTAATTTTGTAAGTATAGAGCAAGTGTTAAATGTTGGCTATTATTGTTAATTTGAAAAGCTGGAGTTTTAGAGTTTGTTTTTTTCTGTTCCCATGTATTTCTATTTTCATTTTGAAAGCACATTTTGGTTCAAAATTATTACTAATAATTCATATCTCTTTATTCATCCCTTTCCTTTCCTTTTACTTTTCTCCTCTAGAGTAGGGGAGATTAGATTTTCTCCAAGTACTCCCTTAACTAAGGCAAGTTTTCACTGGAAATAGACATAGTTCCAAAATAATATCCAGGGTTTAAAAGCAGTTTCAGCCACCACCTCTTCTTCCAAGAGTCACATGGTTCCTTGGCCACATGACCAAATCTTGATATTCTTATTTACCATGGGCAGGATCACATGTTTGTATGCACAGCACCATTTGACCATGACAGTATTGTGTGATTTGCCAGTTCATAATTTGTTTAGATATTAGCATTCTCTGTGTTGACTAGGAAGTATTTTTATAGCCATTGACAACACCTATCATTATTAATAAGTCAACCATCTCAAAATTGCATCAGCGTCCTTTTGTCCTCATTTTTTTTGTTGAGGTTGTTTTTAATACAAAATTTCTGACCCTGTAGTCACCTCTGGGTCAAATTCTAAGTATCAGAGAAAGTAGTTATTGTTCAGAGAAGTCTAGATTAACAATCATTTGTAGCATTTCTATAAATTACACTTATGTAGGCTTTATCCAGTGGAAATTCTGATTCAGTAGGTATAGGGAATGATAAAGTTGTCTATATTTTCTAATGCTGTACCTTTCAAAATCTTTGTAGTGGGACAGATCTTCCAAAATATAGGCTATGAATAACCTGTGGAACATATTAACTATGTGAAAATATGAGGTTATATTCTAAATGAGCCAGATGCAATAATTCCAAGGGGTAGCACTAAATCTGCATTTCCAAAAAAAAATCCCTGATGAAACTGTGTGTCAGATTATCTTACCACACTTTGAGAAATGGGGTCCTAATTCATTGTGCATTCAGTGCCCTGTAAATTGTTTACTGAATGAATTAATAAAGTAATGGGTACACTTTACAGAATTATTGCAAGGTCTAAATGAGGTAATAAATGTGATATGCTAAAGATGTTGCAAATATTAGATGTTAGCTCTAATTATAATTAATCTGAAAAAAGCCATTGATCTAATGGCTTGAATTCTTCTTTTCTACATTTATCTTTCTTGTCATCATCAGTTTTTACACTTAGTGTTTAGTGAGAGGTCAAAAATTAAATAACACATATAAATTATTTAATTATCTTAAGTTCAAAATATTGTACTTGTTAAAAATGATAATGCAACAAATAAACATTTAAGATGCTATGGTAGTGAGCAAGAAGTGGTACATACCTAATTTAAATTGGAGGAGGTCTTCTGAGAAGGGAAGTATTCTATTTAAATTAGAACTTGAAGCAGAAGTCACAATAAATCAGGAGAAGAGTAAGAGGAAAGAGCCCCAAATAGCAGGAGCAGCAGGAGCAAAATCCACGTGTTAGAATTGCTTGTGTAGACAAGACAGGAAGAAGGGAGACCAAAAGGAGATTGTTGCACCGATCCACTCAAGGATGTTGGTACATGGAGATGGGTGGTAGCCATGACCAGGAAAAATGTGGAGAGATTTATGAATTATATAAGAAATAGAAGCAATAATTTTCAGGGACATATTGGATAAGGGCAGCGGATGAGAGGATAGGAGTGTTAGGGTAGCATCTGGGTTTCTAGAATAAATGGGTAGTAGTTCTCCAATCTAATAACATATTGTAATCATTCAGGAGATTTTGATATGTACCTGTGCCTGGGTCCCCTTCCTAGTGAGTCTTTGAAGAGGACTCAGGCCTTGGAATATGTTTCAAAACTCTCAGGTGATTCTAAAATATAGCAGACAAGGTTGAGAATTACTGGTTTCCATGGATGTATCACTTGTTGAGATATGAATAAGGACTAGGAATTTGGGTAAAGATACTAAATTCTACTTGGTCATAATGAGTTATGGCGTATCATTAAATCTTGGTATCAGGTAGGGAGGTGGATACATGATCTGAGTTCAGAAGTGTGGACTTGGATGGGGATGTGCCTTTAGGATGGGATTTGAATTCATGGGAATTCTCTTGTCTTTGGTTAGAAAGAGTTCATTATAATTATAAAAACCACTGCCTTTTGTTGTCTTATGGGTAATGCAGAAGTACCACCACCCCATAAATTTCATCAAATTATTTGTGGTAATTTGTAGGGGTGGCACATGCAGATTCATCAAATAATGTATCATTTTCTTTGACTCTGTTGTTGAGCTGTATTTCCCAACATACACTAGAAGATGACACTCCACTGGTACCACAGGTGAGGATGAGTATATCAACTCACTGTTAGTCTCTTGATGCTGGCAATATGACGGAGCTATGCTCCGTTAGCCAGAGTTCTCACTACATCGGTTACATGGAGTTCCTTTGACCTGTCTGTCATAACCACTCTACATCGTAACTCAAACACAGCAGTCCCAACCTCACTGGGTCACCAGGTCCCACACTAAGACCTTTTCTTATGCTTTTCGTACAGGCATGTATTAGCAGCAGACTTGGGAAGGATGAGCCATCAATGGGGGAGATATATAATTGCTATCTGCTTTCTTATTCCTCTCTCAGGAGGATCTAAGCACTCTTAGTCTTCATTTGAGCCAAAACCCACCATGAAGCATTTATGTCATCAAACGGGCTCAAGACCTGAATGAATTTCAGAAGCACTGTGCGTGGTATAAGTTATAGTCTATCTCCTAACTTGAAAAGGAAGGGTGAGGATACTTGAAGTTGGATTAAGTGAAAACAGAGTTGACACATATCTAAATTCATATCTTCTCTAGAAGAAATTCACACCAAATATGGCAGGCAAGCTTCCTGATGTTCTAGAGAGCTGATGCCAAACAGTGATACACACTGTGTACCTATGAAGTGTGTATAATTGAAAAACATTTTGAAAAGGTGAGTTGGTTTGAATTGCTGTTGCTGTGGCTTAATAAAGTTCCAGATGTTGATAAAATATGAATGGTTGACACAGATTATTGCAGCCTAAAGGGAAGGCTAACTTATAAAATAAATTGAAAATCAGCCATATTAACTGGTCATTAGTCTGTATAAAGAAAGACAAAGGTATGAGGCAAAGATCACCCTGATGAGATTCAATATAAAATCTGACCTGGTAGTTTGAATCTCTAATTTGAGATGGATTGCAAGTCCATTAGTTTTTACTCTGCACTACAATTTCTGAAGCAGTCATGAAGGTATACAGCAAGATATCCCTAATGCCAGTCTGAATCACTGAAAATGGCACCTGGAAGTTACCAAAAGTCTTATGGAGCTCTTTGGAAAACATGCATTTCATTATGGAGGAAAAGAGGAAGTATAAATTAAATGTACTTATTTGGTGAGGTTTTTAATGTGCATTTGGTCACTTTCAACAAAGAGAATTAGTTTGTATTTAACATCATTTTACATGAAAAAATATTTGGATGTTTTCTTTGGCAAGAAAGTACTTTTAAAACATTTAATTGAGTTATGATTGACATAAGAGTGTATATATGTATATACTTAATATATGCAACTATACAAGTTTGAGGATAAGTGTACAACTGTAAAACCATCATTACTATAAAGACCATAAACATATCTATTACCCACTAAAGTATTCTCCTGCATCCTTTATTATAAATGTTACGTAAGATCTAGCCTCTTAGCAAATTTTAAGTGTATTGTATGCAGTATTGTTAACTATAGGCACATGCTGTATAGCAGACCTTCAGAATTATTTATTTTGCATAAATGAAACATTGTACCCTTTGAACATCATCTTCCCCATTTCCCCTTCCCCCGGGCCCTGGCAACTGGACCGTACTGTCTGCTTCTATGAATTTTACTATTTTAGATTCCACATGTGAATGAGATCATGCCTTGTCTTTCTGTGTCTGGCTTATTTCACTTAGGGCCAGAAGAAATTTTGGACTTCATCCCTCAACAGACCAAAGTGCTTCCTTCTTTCTGTTTCAAATAAAAATGAAAAAGGATCACTGAAGAAATTTTGCTTAGATTTGTCTTTTTGCAGAGGTTCTGCTAGGGCTTTTTCCAAATAGCTGAGAAACTGCTATAAACATTTCAATCACAAAAGCTGTAGGAATGCAAGCTCAACACTGAAGAGACTGTTAATAACGTCAGTAAGAATCACTGTAGACTACTAAGTACTAAAGTTTCTTCTGAAGACTTTTGGAGAAATGCTAGCTCTTTCTTGCTATCTCACAGTTTTCCCTCAGTATCACATGTTATCCTAAGGGACATTGGGGAGAGCTCCTATATTGTTCATGGCCAGCAAGGTACTAATCACCTTTATATAATGAAGAGGACTGCAGAATCTACACTTTCTCCATCACATGGAAAATCAAACTAACATTTGTATTACAAAGTGGCTTATTTGAAATTTCATCTTAATAATGTGGATGCATATGCAAATATAAGATATTCAAGAGAATCTATAATGTCTGCTCTAGGAAACTTGAAAAATGTTGCATTATCATTTTTATTCATTTATCATTAGTGAAAATGAATCTAGGACTATGATTGCTTAGGTAATTTGGAAGGGAGTCCTCTATCCTATCAGATGCTAGACAGCATCCTTTCTAGTAACCTGAAAAGAAGTTTATAATAACACAACCTACTTGCATACATAAGTTCTAAAATGTTAATGTATTGTTCTAATGATTAAAAAAGAAATATTTATTTCTTATTAAATTATGCATAATAATTAAAAAAGAAATAGCTGTTTCTCATTAAATTATGTGTATTCTTAAGCAAACATGAGGACAAAAGCTATATTGAAAAAACAAAATTGCTTCCACATAGAAAACACTGTGGATATGATTAAAATGAATACAAGTATATTATAGTTGTGACTAAAATATCATAATAGGCCTTGCCGTAAATATAAAGATAAGAACTGTTACGGTGTAGAGCAATTATGAGCAACTATAACGTGGCTTTACATCATTTGTTTCTGACAAAACTGGGTGATTAAAATATTATTTCTCAATTTTAGAAATTAGGCTTAGCTTGTAGGCAGAAACTGCCAGGTTGGTCCTATGCCTGTAGTTTATGCTTTCTCTGCTACATCATCCTTGACAAAATTTCAAAACTGGTTAGTGAGCCCAGACGGATATTTTTGAAGCCTTTATATCTTTAGGTCTTAAGGGCTATGATGCTGCATATTTTCTGCCCTCTACAGTATCCTGTCGCCTGTGTCTCCGGCTGTTTTTCTGTTTTAGGTGTTGGGAGACCACCCCACATGAACCAAATCCCGACTGTTGCCTGTTGTTCTAAATAAAGTTTTTTTTATTTGTGTTTTTTAAGAGAGACAACAGTGAGAGAGAATCAGTTTTATTTAGCTTTTCTTGTGGCTTTTATTGCTCTGAAACTTAGTTTCAGTGTACCTGGTGCTGGGGCCTGAACCCATGTCCTCATGTAGGCCAAGCAAGCATGGTAACTGCTGAGCCAGGGCTCCAGCCCTCTAAATAAAATTTTAATGAAACATATTGCTGATGGCTACATTCCTACCACAGGGAAGAGTTGAGTAGTTCCTACAGATGTTATGTAGCCTCAAACCTAAATAGTTACTATTTGATCATCTACAGAAAATGTTGGCTGACCCCCTGCTTTACATTAAAAAAATAATTCTTCCTTCCTGTTGTCAGTGTACATGACATCCTGGTACTTGCCACTGCTAACACATTAATGACTTAATTACTTTGTTGTTCTTTTTAGAATTACATCTGTATTTCTTTTCAAGAGCCTTCATAGAAGAGCTAATTAATCCAAGAAAGGATTATCTAGATGGAAATGTATTACGAAAGGAGTGAAAAAACACAGTGAGTCTGGGAGAGATGGACCTGTGCTTGCTCATTGTGTGACCCTGCACAGCTGCCATCTCTAGACATTATGAGCCTTCCAAGGCCTTCATTCTCAAAACTAGAATTTAGAGAGTATCTCAAGATCTTCCCAGGATCATTTCCAGTTCATTTAAAATAACTTGTGCAGCAATGTCAGTTGGGTAGTAACAAGAAGTATACTTTTCTGGCAGTGCAGATGTCTTTACAGATTGAAAACTGAGGCATTTTGAGAAATACACATGGGAAAGTACAAAAGCTGTCATCTGAATGCTGATTCAGATAATATATTTTTACCTAGTTCTGAGGAAAATATTTCATATACATACATATGTTGGAAAATACTTTTCTTTTTTAAGAGAGAGGGACAGTGAGAGAAAGAGAGAAAAAGAATCAATTTTACTTCATTTTTCATGTGGCTTTCATTGCTCCAACACTTCATTGTGTACGCGGTGCTGGGATTTGAACCTGGGTCTTCGCACATGCCAGGCAAGCACCATAACTGCTGAGTCACCGCTCCAACCGCTGGAAAATACTTCTTAGAAAATAAAAAGCTAATTTAGTTTGTAGGTGGATGCACTAGTTATCCACTTATTGGCTCAGCTCTGTTCCATCTTCTTTTCCTGCTCTGCAATACAAAGTTGGTAAATATTGTCAGTGGAGGGACACCGAGGGGTAGGGTTTCCCCTTCCTGGTTTGGCTGTGCTTCTGCAGCTGAGCTAGTGCAGAATGCATGGCATCCAGCGGCAAGTGGCACTTCCCCAGTGCAATCCCCACTGTGGGCAGTTTCCAGCAACAAGTCCAGTGGTTTTCCTGGGAACAGCTGACAAGTTCCACCACGGTGTACCATCTTGTTTCTCAGTGACTCAACAGTAACCCCCTTTCTACCCCTGCCTCTTCCAGGTGGCTTCCTCATGAGTTCAGCTGCTGCCTCAGCTGGTTTTCCACAAAGTCAGCAGCAATGTAAATAAGCAGCTTCCAGTGAATTTCACCAGTATCCCAGCAGGTAGCTCTCTGTTGGCCTGACACCTGGGGACATTCTCTGGCCCTGAACAGCCGTTCCACCAATCAGGACTTTAGCTATCTCCAGTGAGAACTGAATCCCATCTCTGGGGAAGATTCTTTTCCTCCAAGTTGTTCCTTTCTTGAGAACACCCTCAGCAGTCCTTCAGCATCTTTTAGACTCTTCTCCTTCCACCCACTTTTACTTAATTCCCTAGGACTCCAGTTCCCTGCTGCTAGTTCTTTATATTAAACTTCCCTTATTCAAAATACTGTGGTCTTCTGCTGTCTGATTGGAACATAACCAAAACAGTTGAGAGGTAATAACAGACCATATTTGTGCTTAAAACATTTTATCTGATAGGCAAATTAAATTGGTTTGCAAGTATGAAGAGCTCAGGGATTGAAGAGACTTTTGAATAAGCCTTATAATGAAATTACTGAATTATTTTCTACTTTGGTGTATGAGACTACCTCTGGGAATTGCTGTTAGGAATAAAAATGGGGCAGAGAAAACTCTGAGTTCAGGGTTCTTTCAACTTCTCAGAGCAACCAGAGCACGAAAGGAAAACTTCCTAGTTTTGCTCTTCCATTTTGAATATCTTGAGATCTGTTTATATCTTGGTTCTTTTACGTATTAGCCAGATTTACCCATACAATTTCGTGAGACTATCATGACTCCCTCCCTCCTGTCCTGCTCCAGCTCCATGTAGAGAAGCAGACAATCTCAAAGTTGGGAGAGAGGAATATTTTCCACAGCTCCATCTCCATTCCACACATGCAATGTCAGTGCTGAGCAAAGTTGTTAGGATTGAGATTTTCTTGATTCCCTTTCTTCTCCTCTTCTTTGAGCTGTGTGCTCTCAGGTTCTTCCCTTCACTCCCTGTGGACCCTCTTTGGAAACTCACCAGAGACTTTATCTCTGTATCACATTTTCTACATTAGCAGCTAGTTGATTCTCCTTGAAGCCTACAGTTAAGATTTCCTTGAATGTGCTCAGTATACAAGGTATCAACATGCAGATACCTGAATTTCATTCCAGACTTGCTGAATCAGAGTCCTGAGAGGGCTGGGATCCAGAAACCTGCATTTCTGACTAACTTTCTTCCATTGCACTAATTTATAGTATTATTCCCTGATAAGTATTTTCATTTTTAATATGGGAGCTTCAAGTCCTAGAAGCCATTTTCCATCTATTCTAGCACAGACTAAATCAGGTTGTGATCCTGAATGTATTCACCTTTGTCATGAGGGATCTTGGAGTCCGAGTGAAAGTTCATTATCTTGGATTGGAAGCTCAAGTCCTTAGACTCAAAGAGCAGTGGAGCTGAGCTTAAGAGTGGGCTGCTGGAAGAGAGATGTGTGTAGTTTCCTTCCATTTCCGATAGCAGACATTTACACATATCAGTGACGCAATGATGATGGTGGTGTTGAGGACACCCAGAAGCTGTGGAGCCACGCTGCTGATGGGTTGTTTATGAGAGCTGCAGACAATCATGGTAGACACAGGACAAGGGAACGAGCAGGAGGATGTGAGACAGGAGTCCTAGCATTCAGTCATACCTGGGTGGAGAGGTAGGAGTGGAACAGGAGACAAACGCCAGAAATGTCACAATGATGGAGGAATTCGTTATGAAAAAACAACAACAACAACAAAAAACTAAAAATTTCCCCTTGATGAATATAATATTGTGGAAACCAGTGGTTGCTAGGCAGTCTTACTTTTTTTGTTTGTTTGTTTTGTTTTTTGCTTTTGTCTTGTTTCATTTTCGTGGTGCTGGGGATCAAATCCAGAGTCTAACACATGCCAGGCAAGCACTCAACCAAGGAGCTACACCCTCAGTCGTAGAATCATCCAAAGTCCTGGTTAAAAAGTATGGATTTTTGGATCCCATTCCAAATTTACTGAATGAGATTCTTGAGGGGTAAAGTCCTTGAATGAATTACCTATCATTTATATATAAAACATGTATTTATATATATTTCATATGTATTTATATATATTTAAAGTTTTAGTTTGTAATAATTATAGATCTATAATTCAGCAATTTTCTCACAGTGATAGCATTTTACATAACCATAGTATAATATCAAAATGTGTAATATTTATTTTGAAAAGTTCTCCACATGATGATTATTTGGTTAGCTGGAAATTGAGTGACTAAGTGAGTAATTATTCAAGGAAACAGTTTCACTTGGCTACTTATAATACTGGAACATTTAGCAATCTAAGATCATCTTTTATAGATTACAAAGTTCACAGACTGCTATGATTAGAGGCATCATTCATAATGATTCACTGAAATTCTTTAATTAGTCATTTCTTTCCCCTATTTTTGAGGACAACTCATTAAGCAAGCTCATTTTGAGTTTTTCAAGTTTCTCTTAAAACTCAATTCTTAACCAGTGCTTTGCAGACAAATGGAAGCAGGATGTGGAGGGAATGTGGAACTGTTTTGACCATATGTGTTTGTTGGCTTTCTGTTGCTGTGATAAAATACCTGAGAAAATAAACTTAGAGAGAGAAAGGTTTACCTTGGCTCATGGTTTCAGAGATTTCAGTACATGGTCAGCTGGCTCTAATGTTCCTTGGCCTGAGTTGAGGCAGAGCATCGTGACAGAGGGGTGTGGCAGAGCAAAGCTCACGGTAGCTGGGAAGCAGAGAGGGAGAAAGAGAGGAACAGGCCCAGGGATAAAATATTGATAGCCTTCAAGGACATGCCCCCAGTGACCTACTTCCTCCAAGAGGCCCCACTCACTAACATTTCCAACACTTTCCAACTGAAGGAGTTGTGTTCTTATTTTGTTGGTTAGTTTGTATCTTTTTTTTTCCTTTCATTTTCCTTCTTTCTTAGGTATCATTTCCATTTCCTTTTTTTCTTTTTTTTTTTAAAATTACCATTGGAAGTTTTTCTAAGTTTATGCCATTCTATTTCAAGAAAGAGTTCAGCATTCTGCTCAAATAAGTACTGGCCTTCTTTATTATGTTATATAAAGCACATATATTTGAGTACCTTTTTCCTACTTGAATAAAGATGGTCATATTCCACAGACTTGCTCTTTTTACTAGAATATGAAGGGAGTCCCAGGAAAGAGAGTTGCTGGAATGTCCTGTGACTCAAGAGCTTCATAGTCCAGGGTACCACGTGAGAAAGCTTTCAATCATGAGAGCAATCCATGGTTTCACTTATAGAAAAGTTGGTTCCTCCTGCTCCTTTAAACAGATGCCCTACTTCCTCTCTAGCACCTGTGAGTCCCAGACACACTGAGCACATAGCTGCTTTCCTGGCTGATGTAATCAGCATCAACATTCCTTGGAAATAATCATGTACAAGGAAAAAGCATAGACGTGGTGTGCCATGTGGGTAAATAGCTGTGTTCTCTGTCGACTGCGTCTTCTGTGCCTTTCAGTTCTATGTGTGGGAGTCAGTGTTCTCCAGACAGACAAAGACAGCAGCATATGTATACAGATGTATGAAAGGGAGTTTAATAGGGGGATTGGTGGCTGATAAGTCAGTCCCGTGACAGGTCTTCTGCGGGCTGGAGACCCTGGGATGAAGGAAACAGCACTAAGTTCAAGTGGTGTAAGTCTCCATTTGAGGCTGAAAGCCTGAGAACGCAGGAAGGGGCTGATGGAATCCAAAGAGCCAAGCCTAGAGTTCTGAAGTCCAAGGCTGCAGATGGTTATGAACTTGCTCAAAAAAGTCCTTTAAATTTTTAATGGGCCAGTCTCTCCTAAACACCACTGAAGAAACACGACGTTGCTGAGTCCTACCTTCTTCAGCAAGGCTTGCTTCTCCTACCCGGGATGTGTTGGAGGCTCTTCCTCTGGTTGTGCTCTCTGCTTGCGTGGTGGTGTTTTATTTAGTTTTGCTTTTCCTTGTCTACCTCTTTTTTATTAGATAGAGAACTCTTTCAGGACAGGAAATTTGTTGTAATTTTTGTCTTCCTGTTTGTGACACAACACCTGGTTTAAGAGTTGTTCTTTCTGTTTGCTGAATGAATATGATCTAATTAATGGGAATAAAGTAAGGGATCATGGAATTGAACAAATAATAAGCAGAAAGATGGGTTGGGAAGAGGGATGTAGCTGAAAATAATCACTGTCTAGGTCAACCAAGGAGCAGCCCACTCCATTTCACTCCCTCCTCTTTGGTGATAATTAATATGTAACTGAGGCTAATAATTGTTTATTTTTATATTATAAGGTAAAATAGAGATGGTATGGTTTAGTGGAGTATTTTCCAAAACGGATGTTGCTAAGCTAAATAGATACTTAGCAAAGTACCAGATGAATTTCAATGTCATTTGTCACAGGATTTCATAGAACCTTTAATGTTGACACTTTAAACACATTTAGTATGGATGATTACACAAATACATTTGACTAAGAAACTCTTTTACAACAAAAAATAATTTCTCAGAACCCATGCATGGTTCTTTGAGAAATGCTGGTTTACTCTGTTTTACACGGGATAGAGACCTAAGTCATATGTATATTCCTGCATATTCTACCTGCTTCCAGTGTGACCTTTAGCACCTACCTGAGCTTTACTCTACTTCCAGCGTGTTAATGGAAATGTTTAAATCTGACCTCTCCCAGCTTCTGAGGGGATGTTATTAGGTTCAATAAAAAAGAGCAAAACATGAAAGCAGATATTATCTTTGCTCCCTGTTGGATCTTCAAGAATAACATGCCACGGAGCAGCTTTCCTACCACAATCTTTTAAATCACTTAAAACACAAAACTCAAATAGAACTTGAAAAAGCTGCTCACACTACCAAAGTGTATTCAAAATGAAGCAGGGGATGGAGGGGCACAACTCCTTGTGAAAGGGAGCCAAAGGACGCAGGGAGATGAAACACCAGGGTGTGTTACCTTTTTGGCTAGCTCTCTCTTCTGCTGCTGCTTTCAACTTCAGTTCCTTTCAGAGGTGCCTGAGCACTGAGCAGAGAGGTCAGTTAGCCACTGTTCTCTGAAAGGAGAGTGCTCTGCCCCCAGTGCCTTCACACACGGGGAGTCCTTCTCTGAAGAGGCAGATGCTCTATTGTAAGTCTGTCTATTCTCTCTTCAGTGGACTTGAGCAGGAGTCACACTCTACTGGATTTCCAGTAACGGGGACTAAACACCGAGTTTAAAGAACACCTTTAGAGGGCTGGAGCAGGAGCTCAGTGTAGAGCGCTTCCCTAGCATGTGTGAGGCCTGAAGTTCAGCCTCCAGTACCACAAAGGAAAAGAAAGCATACCTGCAGACACAAGAGTACAATTCTTTTTGGCACTGTGTTGTGAAGTAGGAGGCAGATTTCTAATTCCTCCCTCCTCACAGGAAGTTTGTGAGACAATTCCATGAATTCACTTCATTCTCACGTGGAGGGCATTTTCATGTCAGCCATGAGGCCCATCACAGCTCTGCCAGTGGCTGGAGGCGTTGATCTCCTATGTCTAAAAATGAAGCTAATAATGTGCACTTTTCAGGAATATTATGAGCACTAACATGGAGTAATGAAGATTAATCCCATACTTCTGCAGGGCACTTAGCAGGCTTCATTAGTCAGTGGGATTCCCTGTAGATTGCAGTTTATCAGATAGCACAGTTTATCCCTAACCCCTGGGGCAATGATGAAATTCAATTCCTCTTTGACAATAGAAAAGTCTAATCCTGATCCTTTCAGAGTTTTACCAGTAATTTACAGTAATCCTTTCTTGAATACTGCATTTTTTTCCTATAAAGAATTAAGACTTTAATCTCATATATTTATTTTTTAAATGTGAATTTATTTTCATTTGAGTCTATGCAGCATAGAACACTTCTATATGTTTTTTATTAATATTTAATTTTTACATGTAAAGATTTTATTGTGAAATTGCCCAATTAAGAAATTGCCTTATTACTAAGTTGTTTTCTTGTAATAGACAAGGCCAAATATATTTGGTGGGACAAGGCTCTATTTTGAGCTTCCATAATCCCATCAATTACTCACTGTGTAGAAGGGTCTCAGGAGAACGGGATTCAATTCTTTGTCCTTGCCCTGAAGTCTGAGTATGTCCAGAGAATGTACTTACATGGTAGAATATCTATACTGTATATAAGGAAACAGGAGACTAGAAGAAATTATAGAGACAGTAATTTGTGGTTAGGGATTATAGAGATACAAATTTTGAAATAATAAATTAATGTATCTTAGTTCCATCCATCCTCAGTTCTTAGTTCTCTAAATCACTGCAACAGTAGCATGTATTGCTCCCTGGAATAAGCAGATTTCTGCTATAAACCAGGAATCATTGGCTTTGAATCTAATAGTAGACTTTTTTTTTTCTGTGTTCTGAAAACAAGTACTTTCAAACATTAAAAATGCCTGCCTTAGTTGAAAAGGGAATCATTTTCTCAGAACTCTCAAAGCAAACATTCATCTTAAAAAGAATAAATTAATTTGAATCATGAAGCCATGGAAATAGGGGGAATAAAACATGTAAGGCAAGGAAGCTTCTTGGTGCATGGGAAGCAGAAAGTTCAGGTGGTTGCAGAGAGATAAAGCCTGAAGAAAAACTAAGACAAAGAAAAATGCCTGTTTCTCTATGTTTGAATCCCGAAAAAGGAATAGACTCCATCTAGGGGGGTGTGGTGATTCCAAGACCCTAGGGGCTGATGCTTTCCTTTCCTGGGCATAACCTATGAAAATGTAAAGCTCCACGAAGAAGTTGCAAATCTCTGAAATGCAAGAAAGATGTGGGATACTAATGACTGAGGCTAGGACAAAGTCCATGGGCATTAACAATGGAAGCAGATGCACTCCAAGACCAACCAGAAGAATCTCAATCCAGCCTCAAGGATCCTCACTGGCTGCATGTTATCACCACTCCAGAAGCAACTACGATAGAAGCCATTAGCAAAGAGACCAAGCATGATGTGGCAGAACATCTAGAGACTCGTATGTTCTACCCCCACGTCTGAGGACATGACAGCACTCAGATGCTGTATCTGCATGAACAGGAAGGTTAATTAGAACATCTCAAGTGCACAATTAAAAAGATGTATATCCCATCTTTCATGGAAAGGAGGATTCCCGTGTAGGTAGAAAAAGATATTAGTTGTGAAATGGAATTGTATTCTGGTATCTAAATGCATACTAATTACAAATCACACCTATCACCCAGATAAGAGACCTATGAAGTTGGGCTACCTCTTTTAGGATACGATAAAGGAACTTTATCCTAAACCATGGACAGCATGTTTTTACTCTCTGATGTTTCCACAACTGATTCCTTTGCTTCTTCCTTGAATGTGCTCTATGTGATAGGTTACCTGAGACCTGGATTTTAAAAGGGGTGTAACATTTTCTTATTGGCTGCATGAGAGCTTGGAGTTGGGATCAAAATGAGAAAATGTGATGCCATGTTAACACTCTATGTAAGCACTTTAGGAACCTTCCATCCATGGGCTCTCCCGTGCTCTTTTCTATCAGTCTTGAAGGGACTTGCATATTGCTTATTAATGGAGGACTTTCCTTAATAATCTCTGTGGCAGTTGGACATGTAATCCCACTGATTTTGGAGGCTGAGACAGGAGGATCATGACTTCAAAGCCAGCCTCAGCAATACAGCAACTTAGTGAGACCCTGTCTTAAAATAAATTACTAAAAAAAAAAACAAAACAAAACAAAAAAAAACCCACTGATGTTTCTCAGTGGTTAAGCACCCCAGGGTTCAATCCCTAATAGAAAAAAAAATCTCTATTACTATGGTGAAAGTGCTCTTTGGTGTCATTTCTAGACAACCACTCCTACTGAGTGAGTGGAGAGGGGAAGCCAAGAGTGATTGTTAGTCAGAACTGGCCACAAGGATGAGTTAGGCAGGAGGAGCCAGTACACAGGCCTAGTTAGGCAGAGATGTCGTATGATACAGAAAGCCAAGGTAGGCAAGCAGGGTGAAGTCTGGCAAGCAGGATGAAGTCCAGCAAGCTGTGCTAAGACAAGCAGAGACAGTCAAGTTTTCGGGAGGTCCAGCCTTCAGTAGATCCAACGCTATGTGAAAGGTCTGGATAATGTGCATAGACTCAAATCCATGCACAGGGAAGGTTGGTGGGAGGCGGTGAACCCCAGTTTGCTTTTTGTTCAGCTTTAGGGATGGATTGAGAATGGACCTGAGAAAAAGAGACCATAAATGAGGCATAAAAGGTGGAGCATGCTGTGAACATGGCAAATGGCTTCTCCTTGTCTTATTACAGCCTGTAGACCTGAAGGCATGCAAGCTGGAGGCCACCTTTCCCATTTCACGCTCCTCAGGGCTGTGTTCATTTGCCTTGTACTTGAAGACAAATCTCAGCCCCAATCTTCAGGGCCCATGTGATCCATACACTGCCCAGATAAATCCATGCAGCTCTGATGCTTACACACTCTGGTTGTTGACTGGCTCCTCCTTCCCTGTGGTCCAGACCCAGCGATGATGGGCGCCTGCTTGATTGCTGTCCCTGAGGTCTATCACTGGTACATTCTTACCCCTGCTGTCTTATAGAACCTGGATTCTATTTTGTTCTTGCTAAAATTCTCTCTGGAAACTTCAGTCTGATACAGTTCTTGATATGGTGCTGGTGTTGACATGCCTTGTCACCTACTGTCTCCAAACTCACTATGGCATTCAAATCAGATTTTGTATGAAAGAAATAGAACAGAAACTTATTTCATAAAGTTTTAATTACTACATGTTAATAGATTAAAAGTAACATGTTGCTTTTATTTTTCAAATTCTGTGACAGTTTTGTAAAGAAATCCCTGAGTACTCATGTGGGGAATATATTAGGGTCACCAAATACATCAGAGACTGAAAGACAATCAGTTCAAACTCTTAACTTTTCAGAAGTTTAAGCCATCTCTGGTTTTCAGAAAGACACTTTTCCTAAAAATAAATGGCAATTGACTGCTCTTAACCCTCTTTTCTAATTGTCAAAGAAATCCCACAGGAAGTCACAGAACTCAGTGTTTCTCTCTGTGCCAATTCCCTGGGACCACACAGAAGCAAAAACTGAATGATTTGGCAGAAGTGTCCAATGGGAGGAGAGATCGGCCCTGGGATGAGGGTAAGGAAGCCAACTGAGGTGTCAGTAGGACAGAATAGAAGAGTGTTGCAGGCAGTGCTGGTGAACTGCCTGGGAGTTTAAGCCGCAGTGGGAGCAGCTGGCTGGGAATTTGACCTGGAGAGGAAAGAGAATATATTGTTCTACTTGATATTGGGCTAAAACAGAAGTTGGCATTTGAAGAAGTTATTTACAGTATGAAGATTGCTCGTGGACACAGAAGGAAGAGTTCATAGATTGCTTGTGACCTATCGTAAGCTGTTCAGATACTCAATACTGCTACTTTCTAGGATCAAGGCTATGCTGTCCAAACTAAGTCCCAATTTAAAAATAAAACAAAACTTTAACAATCAGAGGCACAAAGATACCTTCTATAGCAATGCTTGTCTAATATTTATGGCCGACTTTCTTGGAATAGATGTATACATATTTTAAAATTATTATAAAGTACTTTCTTGTATTGAGTGAGATAATTCCTTTAAGTTCATAACATTAATATTATGGCCATTAGAAATAAAATTAATGTTTTAAAAATCTAAAACTCTCTACATTCCATGAATCAGAAATAATAATATTAGTTAACTTTTACATTTTACATGATGCAAGTATGTCTATAGCTTTATGATTATTTTCTTTTCAAAGCTCAAAACAAAAACTGAAGAAGAAAATGTGTTATTTTTATTATGACTTAACCAAGACTAAAATCGAGGCATAGAGAAGCTAAGACAACTTGCTTATGATCACACAAATAGTAGGTGCTGGATCTGAGATTTAGAGTCAAACATGACTAGTATCTTTCCTTGTAACTGGGATTCTTAGTTTTTAATCTAGTCCTCTTCAGAGATAAACTATTTCAATGCATATTAAAATCACTATGAACCACTACACATTCACTAAAATGACTACAATTTTAAAAAAACTTAAAAAGACTAATAGTACCAAATATGATGAGAATATGGAGCAATAGAAATTCTCATACCCTGCTCATCTAATGTGAAAGGGTACCATCTAGACGCAGAACAGTTTGACAGTTTCATTCACGATTATCATATACTTATCCAAACCTGAATTTCAATTCCTAGGCATTTACAAAAATAAATGAAAATGTACCTGCATACCAATGCTCACATCATCTTTATTTTTAATATTCAAAAGCTAGAAATAATCCAAATTTTCATCAGCTAGTGAATCAATGAACTCTTCATGGTAGAACCAGAATGAGACGCTACTCAGAAATACAGAGAAATCAATTTATGATGCTTACAACAATGTGGGTGAGTTTCAGAAGCATTGTGGTAAGTAAACAAAACCAGGTTAAAAAATGGCACAAATTGTATGATATCTTACATGAAGTCCTGGGACAGGCAAAATTAATTTATAGTGACATAAAGCAGGTTAGTGGTTGTCTAGTACACAGAATGTAGGAATAATTGCTTGGGGGGAGGTCACAAGGGAAATTTTAGACCATTTAGATATTCCCTATCTTTGTAGTGGTGGTAGTTACACAGGTTTGTATGTTTGTCAAAATACATTGATGAATATGCTTAAAATGGAGGCATTATACTTTCTAAAAATTACACATGGATGAAATTAATTTAAAAATATATTGTTTCCTGTATTTAAGTCCCTATTAGGTAGTACCAGACTTTACTTTTTTTTGAACTCTTTGAGTATGTGTGTGCGTGTGTGTGTGTGTGTGTGTGTGCATGTGTGTAATAGTATGTTAATTTATTTAGGAGATTGTGTATTTGCCTGCTTATAGCCTAACTCACTTCACAAAATTGAATTATATACCTTTTGTTGCTTAGTGTTTTCTTATGTCTGTCTAGTCTCCTTTTTCTGAATCATTTACATCACTTTTTTGTTAATCTTATTGTGAAAACCTATGCACCCAGTTCAAATTTGGAAAATATGGTACATAATTCCAAATTGAGAAATTCTCATGTAAGTAAAATGAAAACTCAAATGAACCATTGATATTTATTGGCTATAAACCCCCAAACTCTTAAACCAGCCCCTCACATATATGAAGCAACAGAAAATAAGTCCTTAATGGTGAACCGAAGTGTTAGGGTGGGAATTATTGTCTAGTATATAGATCCAATTGTAGTTTTTGATCATTTTGGTTACATTTTGAAGTATGTGTGCTAACAGGAAGAGATTAAATGTTGACTGTGGGTGGGCTGGCTTGAATTTAATTCCCAATTTCACCATGTACCTTCTGGGTAACTTTGAGCACTTTCTTCAGCTTTTTGATCACTAGTTTACTTTTCTAAAAAATAAAGATATTGCATTGCCTTGAGAGAATCAGGGACAATTCATAGCATAAATGAATGGTCAGTGTCTAGTATCCATGATTTTTATTATCTATTTTATTCAATGTAATAGAGAAGAAAGTTGGTCTTAAATTAGGAGCTTGGATTTAAGTGTCTCTCTTCCACATACTATCTTGGTTCCTGGGACAAATGATTGTGCTATTTTAATTTTTTGTTAACGTATTTGTAAAATTATTATAGTAATAGCATTGGTTTATTTTGAGGGTGACATTAGACTTTATTTATGGAGCTATATATGGCACAGGGTAGCGCTCCATAAATTTTGATTTAAAATCCAGTTTTTACTGAAACTCTCATAACTAAATTTTTTTTTAAAGAAAGAGGGACAGAGAGAGAGAGAGAGAGAGAAAGAGAGAGTTTATTTAGTTTTTCACATGGCTTTCATTGTTTTGAGACTTTGTTGTGTATGTGGTTGTGGGGTTTGAACTTGAGTACTCGCGCATGTTGGGCAAGCACCATAACCTCCGAGCCACCGCTCCAGCTCTCATAACTAAAATTTTAGTACAAGAGTTCCATTTACCAATTGTGCTTAAAGATTCATGTTTGCCTGAGCTTAAATTAAAAAAAAGAAATAGTGAAATCGAATACTGAATTTCCCATTTTATCCAAGTTTTCAACATCTTAAGGATAGCTAAACAGCTGGCTAGATAGATGATCTAGAAGTTATTTTATGATTTGATACCCTAAAAGCTTGCTTATGTCTTTTGTTGGTTGGTTTCTATGAAAGTCTAGAAGGGTAGAAGCAGAAGGCAGTGTGACTAAGAATAATACAACTCTGATCGATTCTTCTGACAGCACACTGTTTTATCATAATTTGGTTATTAAGCAGTTGAATTAAGCAGATGTCAAAATAAACTTGAAGCTCCAGGGATTATAGCTCTGTGAAAGTATTCAAAATGCAAATTAAAATGACATTGTGCCTGGTGGAAATAATTAACTATTCCTTCACTGAGAATAATTTTTTTCTAATTGGATATTTATTAGCACAGATAATAAAGATGTATTTATTATCATAGATAACAGTTAAATAGCAAACCGAATAAACCCATAATAAACAGATAATAAATCTTGTTTGAAAACAAGGAGGTAAACTCCAAGAAAAGAAAGCATAATAACAAGGCTGTATCTTCCTCCAAATTGAATGTGGACACATTAGCACACTTTCCTATAAAACGCAAGTAGCGGTACATCTTCCAAACCTTTGATGGGGAAAATATCTCATTGTGCTGATTTACTTGCGGCTAACGGCTAACATGTAATAGCACAAGGTCAAGATGTCTCAAAGGTAGTTTTGCATTTCTGCATAGGATTTTTCCTACAGGTGGGATTATTTTGATTTGGGCATCAATATGTTGTTGGATGCCAAGGTAAGTTGGCACCGTCATGATTTTTAGCTAAAAAACTATGTTGCATATGAGACATATTAATTTGCAGGGCCCTACCTTTCACATTTAATTTAAGAAAGATTTTGTATAATTTCCCACCTTATCTATAAAACCAAAGTTGTTTCAGATAAAAAGTTAAAATTGTAACCGCAGGTATTTAAAATATTATAGGCTGATTCAATCAAATGTAGTTAAAGTAATAAGTGATTCTTCACTTATAGTTCTTTTATCCTTTTATTTATTTATTTTTTTTCCTTTTTGGTAGGGGAAGATTGAAGCCAGGATCCTTTAACCAGTGAGCTACATCCCCAGTCCCTTTTTTTAATGTTTTATTTTGAGACAGAGTTTCACTAAATCCTTCGGGCCTCACCAAATTGCTGAGGTTTGTCTTGAACTTGCAATCCTCCTGTTTCAGCCTCCTGAATCACTGGAATTATAGGCGTGCTCCACAGCATCCAGCTTATTGTCTGGATATTACCAACATAATAGCTTTATCTCTTCATTGCTTGCATTTTATTGTTTCTTTTTTAAATGTATATGACATTAGAACATACCACGACATAAGTATAAAGCATGGAGCAAAGCTTTTTCAAATTCAGTTCTCAGTATTTCTCCTTCTTCTCCCTTCCTCCCACCCCCTGTTCTTTCTGGATATATATGATAATAGAATAATCAATGACATAATTAGTAAAGTATGGACTGTAACTTATTTTAGTTACATTCCTGGTATTTCTGCCATCTCATTCTGCATTTTCAAAAAGTTCAATCCACAGGACAATATGTTAGGTATTTCAATGTGTTTTGCACTCTAGTTTGGTCATGAATAGGTTACATAATGAAACAGTGGTAAACATTAACAAGTAATAAAGAAATAAACTAATTAGAACAAAATAATTAAGTAATAACAAAAATAACATTAGCTAGCAAAGAATTTTCATGCAATGAACAGAATTGTGAATACATAGAAAAATCTTTGTTTTATAAGTCTGTGTAAGTTTTGCAACTACTTTCCACATAACATCCTTTCTGACTATTTGAATGATTTTTAAAGAATTATTACTTGCCTGGGATTGTGTGGCCTTAACATGTAAGGTTTTATTGAAACCAAAATATTCTCACTTTGTTTACTATCTTTTTACTATTTCAGACCAAAAATGACACGAACTCATAACTGTTTATGTAACCAAGGTGTTATTTACTTTTTAAAAGAGAAAATATGGCTGGTAATGTGGTTTGGTGATACAGCACTTGTCTGGTATGCATGAGGACCTGGGTTCTACAGCATCACCATAAATAAATAAATAAAAAAGAAATAACTAAAACAGTAAGAAAATGTATGTTTCTTCAGTAATTATAAATTATTTTTGGTTCAGATTTATTATTTACCAACTTACTGCTTGTACTCATGAACCTTCATACTCAGCACATCTCCCTGTGTTATGTTTGTGTCTAAAATGTGACCACCTAATCTTTGTCACTGTTAATATTTAGATAATAGATTTGCATGAGTAAGTTAATTTATCACAATCAAGTATCACACAGAGGTATGAAAGGCTTAAATTCCTGTATTTTGATTCATTTTAATCATAAGTTATGAACCAACCCACTTTGAATTTTTTTAACCCACCTAGGTTTAAAAAAAAAAAGGAGATTCTGAGTAATGTATTGAAAACAAAAAGATGGTGGATTTCCTGTAAATAACCTATATGTAATTCAGTAGCTCTGATATCTGATTCCTTCCACACGAAAGACTTGGGCTTTGCAGACTTTGGACTGAGCAGACCACAGTTGCAATCTTCTATCCAGTCTCCTTGCTCCTTCATGGGTAAAAAGCATCTTTACTTGCCTTTGGGAAGCCACCATCCTACTTTTAGTCCAAGCTCTAGAAGTGTCCACTCCATGCTTCGTCAATCAATCTCTTTTAGGTGCTTTTAGGAAAGAAGGACTCTTCTATTGGGCTTGTTAAGATGGCAGATGCTAAGCCTGCGGTTGTGGGCCATCTTCTCCTGCTACATGGAGGCCCTGTTATTGGGTACAGTCAACACAGGGAAAGAAAAGCTAAAAAGTCAGTGACATATTTTCCTAGAGGTATTTCTTGACATCAACTGTAGCCCACTTTATTTTTGGACTTTAGTAAGGTGAGCCTATGCAGCCCCCTTTTTATTTTATTTTACTTTATTTAATTTTCCTGCATAAGCCTTTCTGATGTGTCTTGGTACTTGCCAGTGAAAAAGTATTTATGAATCCAGTGCGTGAATTTGGTGATCAACATTTTAATGCTTCAACATCTCTATATTCAAAGTTAACAACCCTGAAAATTTCATGAAGTTAGGGTTAGCCTGAAGGATGTACGAAGGCCTTAAATATGTTGCTGTGTTTGCACAATGACTCTATTCAACTATGGCTACTTTTAATCAGATCTACCAATACTTACTCTGATGTCCCAGTTTAGTGTCATACAAAGAAAAGTGGAATAACATTTTTTCTAAGTAGATCAAATTCTCCACTTTGTGCCAATACTACAGAAGAAATATATTTCTCCAAAGAGGTAAAAAATTATTTAAAGAAAACTTCATTATTTTCATCTTTAGGGCAGCTGGTATCAAATAGTCACTCCTCCTAAAGTGGCAGCCTTATGTTCAATGTCTAAGCCTTTCTCTTTTCTTCCCTTCCACTCTTCCTCCATAAATATTCCTGACCGTCCATTCCATGGAAGACACAAGTCTAAATGCAAGAGATGAGATTCAGGACTAAGTAAATCTCATGTGACTCTTTCTGATAGACATGTCTAAATTTTATCATAAAGCTGTTATGTAAATGAAAGTTATTCCAGGGTCTTCCAAAAATATGGATGCTTCCTTTCTCCAGGGAAGACCATATTGTGATTATTTTCTTCTTAACAATATGGTAGAGAATGCAAAACATTATGTGGATTATTGTTATGCTGAGAAATGGATCCTTAGGGAGCATTTTTAAAAATAACATGGGGCTTTCATTCCTTTCATTTATTTCCTGTCAAATGCAGCATCAAGTGACACCTGGTATAGGTGCTGCCCTTCACCTGATCAGTTCCTCTCTAAACCTCTTAGAAGTCCCGAACCTGAGAGGTTACATGGCTCACTTGGCAATGGGAATTGATGAGAGGCTGTCCCAAGGTGCCCTAAACACCTAAGAAAGGAGAGGCTTCCTGACCTCTTTAGTAACTCTTTTCTGGGCAGAAATTTTGGACTTGATGGTAGAAAATCATTACCTACTTTTTACAATTTTGGGATACTGAAGAACAAGCTGTTCCGTATTGTTTTAAGTTAACTTAAAAGGCAAACAAATTAGTATAACTGCCACTCAGAAAATTTAATTGTATAAGAGATTTGTAGTTGTTCTATGCTTTTATTCCATTTTAGGGATGTATGCAATTCCTGGGAAGGGTCATAGTTCCTGATGTGCTTTGTGTAACAATCATGGATAGTAATTGTGGTTGTGAATCTCTAGTTTCTTCTGATAGATAAATTTGATGATGGTGTTTAGGGGTTAGATTATTTTTAAAGCATGTTTTCGAGGGTTTCTCTTGAAAATAGCAACCACATGAGCACCAATTCCATGAACCCTGAATGGAGATTGCACCTCTTGACTAAATCTATGCCACTCATCAATCCTCATCTAATCTTGGGTAGAAGAGTATTTGCTGATTTCTTCCTTCAGAACTTTTTATAGTATGAAACATGCTAATACAAATAACCAGCATGCAATAGGGATAGGATATTGCATTCTTAAAATTATTTGATCTTTTTTTTTTCTTCCCATGCAGTATTTCTTAATGTTGTATTTCTTAACACTGGGGTTCTGCAGAACAGATACTGTGAAATTAGTTGCATCCTAAAATGAATATTTTCTTTGTTAAAGTCAGTTATCTTTATTTGAAACTGTGGTGTCAAGTGTAATGCTGTGTTTAATGTGAAATTTAATAGAATCTGCATGAACAGAATAACTAGTTTCTTAAATGCAGCAGATTGAGGTAATCTAATAAGATGGTGAATAAGAGTAGTTAGGTAGTGTCTACATCTTTTACTCATCTCTGACTTCTCTTTGGCTGTGATGAACATCGAGGATCCTGTAGCTGAAATTTCACTGTGAACACTGAAATAGTCACATCAAATAAGAGCGGGACTTCAGAAGTACTAGGTTCTCTCTTGATTTCTGGGGAAAAGAAGAGGAAGAAGAAGTAATTTCTGTTCCATCAGGTTTTGGTAATTTGTCCAATATTACTCAGCTAATGAGTTAATGAGTGACAGATCTGGATTCAAGGGCAGGTCTGTCTGCTTCTGAAGCATTTGTCTTTCACTGTGCTGAGAAGCAACTCCCCCTCCACCGCACACTCACCTAAACATGCAGTTATTGAAATCTAGTCTTGAAAGTATTGCATGGCACAGATAGAAAATCTTTGTTAGGGAAAAATTCAAATCAAAAGTAAATTACTCTAATTCCTTCTACTGAAGTATGACAAAAGTTGACACCACATGTGGAGGCTTTGGCTTGGGATTTCTTTTGTTATGGAACAATAGTAATACCTACCACCCAGCCATGTGGAATGAACATGTCGGGGGAACTGCACAAATACTTACTCCCCCAATCTAACAATGCTAGTCCATAAAGCACATCTGAAACAGGACCAGCCCAATTATGCTAGCAAGAATGAATTGATTCCAGTTATGAAAGGAATTACATTTTGAATCTTCTCACTTGTGTACTTTAGCTGAATTTCCATTCATGTTATAGTTTGTAACACAATTATGCTACAGGACAATGGAGCTTTCAGACTCAGCTGCAATGATGAATTATGCAAGTGTTTCTGAGTGTTATTTCTTGGTAACTGTTTTGATGTTAGACTTTCAGATTATGGTAGAATTAGATCCTTGCAGCTGAGAGGAGGAGAAGGGAATCTGACAACAGTTCTTACAGCTGTACAGAATGTTTTTATATCTTTGTCAATAGTTTTTACAGCTGTACAGAATGTAGTTTATACCCTCGTCAGTGAGTTTATTTGTAATTCACATATCTCAGGCTAAACACACAATCCATTCATTATAAATGTTCACCCCTTTTAATGGATTTACTGTCTGAATATTTTGATTGCTAAGTTTTTCTATCTAGAGCAGAGGTCTCAATCACATGATGTTTAGAAAGTAATTGAGTTAACAATTTTAAGCTGGGAGATTTAGTATCAAACACCGTATTTCTGACTTCTCTTGAGATTTTTTTTCTTTTTTTTTTTTTCTTTTCAGGGCTGAGGATCGAACTCGGGGCCTTGTGTGTGCTAGGCAAGCGCTCTGCCACTGAGCTAAATCCCCAACCCACTGACTTCTCTTGAAATACGGTGATCTGGACCCGTTGCTGGTGGAGCGTGATATTCTGAAGTGCTGTAGCTGCTGCCAGCACCTTCCTCACAGGAATCTCAAGTCACCACACCACAATTTTGCCACTGGACTAAGGTATCTGTTAGGTTTTTGTCATTGTGCCCAAAATACCTAACAAGAACAACTTAGAAGAGGGAAAATTTATTTTGGTTCATGGTTCCAGAGATTCAGTGTATGGTGAATCTACTCCATTGCTGGGGGCTAGAGGTGAGGCAGAATAGCATGGCAAGAAGAGTGTGCAAGAGGGAAGCCACTCAGGACATGGCAGCCTGGAAGCAGAGAGAGAGCAAAAGAGAGGAAGAGCAACAGGGAAGATAAACCCCTCTAGGGCACGCCCCCCCAATGACCCACCTCCTCCAGCCACGCCCCACCTTCCTATAGTTACCAATCAGTCCATCCTGCCACTGAGTTATAGCTCTCACAATCCAATCACTCTACCTCCAATCCCCCTGCATGAACACAGGAATTTTGTGGGAATACAAACATATCCAAACCAAAACATTATTCCTGAGTGTGTAAATAATGATAACCTTGTCAATTAATCACATATGTCCCAACAAGATTATCAAGATTAACTATTTTTTAAATCTTTAAGTGCTGGAGAGTCTTGTTTAATAGGGTGATATCAAGATGTGAGTAAGTACACTTTTGGCCAATATTATTCTGTACATAACTTGATTTAGTGCATTAAGAGTTTATGGAACATTTGTGAAGCTCTGTGGATGTGGCCATCTGCTTTCAAGGAACTTAGAGACTTTCTCTGCCTGATAACAATCAAATCTCAACAATCCAGTAATAAAACTGTGGGTTTGGGGTAGAGAAGACTACAGCCAGTTAATTCATAAAGGCAGTTAGTTCATAAAGAAAGATCTCAGACTTTTCATCAAGATTAAATCTTTAGTTATGTTTTTTAGTTTTGAAAAAAGTGTGTTCTATGAGTAAGCACTTTACTTCTTAGGAAAGAAAAATCTTTGAAAGTAAGGTTCACTTGTTCTTTCACTCAGCATAGTTACAGAAAGTACGTCATTGATTTCCTCAACATATTAACTAAATATGTTAGTCCTTTAACTTTAAAAAAAAAATTCACATTTTAATGGTGGACTGGCAATGGTGTTCTTGTCCCTGGCTGGAAAACAGTTGTTTATGCGTTCTTTGCCCTGCTTTATGGATTCAGAATGCTGAGCTGTTTCACCTTTTCCTTTGAGACAGCACACAGAGATTGGCCCATTCCCGGCACTGACACTCCTGGCTATGGTCAGCAGCATTTTGAATCAGGATTTTTCTCATTAGCTTGATCTAAGTTTCTATAGTTGTAGCAACGCATGGCACAGTTGCAGAATAAATAAACAACATTATAAATAAGTTATCAGACCTGAAGCCTATTTATTCTTTTTTTATCACTCAAAAAATATTTCTGAATTTAGTTTTAAAAAAATCCCCTTACCACCAATACTTCCTTTCTGTAAGGTGTTATTGGTCTTATGGATGGTGGAATGTTTATAATTACTACTATTTTCCTACATTCATGTTGAATTTGTTAGAATTTCTAACAAACTCTGCACACACAAATCAGTATTTTTGTTCTTGAGGTTGTTTCTGGGTGGAATCCTAGTGCCTTTTCTCCATTCAGTGAATTCCTGACTTCACAAACTGTTGCCCATGACAATTTTCATCATCCCACCAATGTAACTGCCTTGGCTGAGGTCTCTAAAGAGTGGCATGTTGCCAAATTCAACTGGTCTTCCTCAGTCTTTGCCTTATTTGAACTTCCTGAAGCATCTGACCTCCTTGAAATGTCTATTATCTTTTTTACTTAGTAATGTTCATTCCATTGTCTTCCTCAACCTTTCCCTGAAACAGAGTAAAGCATGTTTTATCTTGGACCTCTCATGTGCTTACCCATTCCATGAGTGATCCACTACAGACTTAAAACTGAAGGCACACACTAAAAGCTGCATCTTCAGTCTCGAACTTTTATCTAGCTCTACGCGCTCATGTTCAACCCTCAAACACATTATTTCATTTAGATGGGCTACAGGAATTTCAAATTTAACTCAAAATTTGCCTTCAAACTGAGTGTGGTGGCTTGCACCAATCCTAGCCACTAGGGAGGCTAAGGCAGGAGGATCACAAGTTCAAAAATGAACCTCAGAAACTTAGCAAGGTCCTAAGAAACTTAGCAAGACCCTGTCTTAAAATAAAAAATTAAAAGAACTGGGAATGTGATTCCATGGTTAAGTGCTCCTGGGTTCAATCCCTGGTACAGAATGAGGGGAGCAGGAGGAGGGAGAGAGAAAGAAGGAAAGAAAGAAAATGCTTTGAAGCTTGATCTTACTCTTCTATACTTCATCAGGTGAAGAATACCTTAATATGTGCAAAAATCCAAACTAAAGCCTGGGACTGTAATTCTAATCACTTTCTTAATCTTGAGTCTAATGATTTATTCCTAGAAAGTGGGGAAGAGTTTTAAAGATCACTGAACTTCTGTTTCAGTAACCAGTTCTCCATTTTACCTGAAGTCCCTTGGGGAAATTCACATTTCCCCAGCCCTAGGATCATTCATCTGGGCAATCTAATTAATCTTAGGATCTGACCTTGGGCTCTTTTCATTTATTGTAAAGATCTAGGCAATGAATCCCTCAAATATCAATATATTTTTATTAGTCTCAATTTAAAAGCTTTCTCAGACTAAGTGCCTATTGCAGAGGAGATAATACTTTTTTTTTTCATAAAGGAAACCTTCTGTGGAATCCTAAATAGATAAAAGCTAAGTGGCTTTTATTTCTCATCAGGTCTTGAGATGGTTTTTTACTCCCTACAGTTCAAAAAAATCATTATCCTGCAAATCCTACCACATGACCAACAGGCCCTGCCTGCTTTGCCGCATCCCATCCTATTCCCCTTTCGCCTGTTCTCCATCACATGGCTCTCCCTACCTTTCCTAAACTGGCCATTTTTGTTCTGTGTCTTGCTGCTGTCCCATCTCTTCTACTGGCCCGCTGTGTGTTCTCTCCCCTTGTATGACTGATCACATCTGGCTCATCTTTAAGATGCAAATAAATATGCCCCTCAGAGGCAAATCCCAATGTTCCCTATCCCGCCCACAACCTGTCCGCGCAGCTGCATTCATTATTCCTACTTTTATGTACCATAGTCTTTTTGTACATATATATATATATATATATATATAATATTTTTGCATATGCCTGTATTTTATACATTGACTGTGGGTTACATAGGGATTATTCTCTTCCATAACTTTGTGAGCTCCTTTAAGGAAAGTTCAATATTTGTCTGTGCATTCCCAGCCTCTAGCAAAATGCTTGGATCAAATTCAACGGCTGACACCTTTTACCCTGATTTCAGTGAATGCTCCTTTATTACTTAGCACTCTGGCATATCGAGGTCAGTATTGTCTCATAAGAGGATGCTTACATGCTGGAAAAATATGGATAGAATGTATTTTCTGTCTACACTCTGTCTAGAAGTTCTGTTGTCTTCTTTTTGTTAAGGCAACTAGGAAGAGATTTATTATATAGATGAATGAAGAATTTTATCTATTTTGGTGGGGTGATTTACGTAGTTGCAGGTCATTAGCCTGGGAATTAGGAAGTTATTGTTATTTCCTTAAAAGTCCTGAGATGATTATTTCAAAATAAAATAAAACCCCCTTTGACTAAAATTAGCTCATGTTGGCAAAAAGAAGTTATTTGTTGCTTGAGCTATTCAAAATTTTATGCAATAGAAATGGAAAACACTAGGCTTTTCTTCGACTGTTCTATATTTTAGAAAAGGAAAAAGGGAAACTATTATTTATTGAACATCAATTATGTACTAGGATGGTGCCACATGTTGTCTTTTAATATACACAAAAGAGGTAATATACCTCCATTTTTTACCAAAAGAAAAATGAGTCTTATGGGAAGTGAAATAATTTGTCCCAGATTCCTGACCATAAATTGGCAGTCTTATTTGAAAGGCAGGGCTCCAGTATCTATGGAGTCTAGTACACAATGCTGCTTCTGCAAGGACACCAGGTCAGTCACATGACACACATCTCCTAGAGAATGGGTTGAAACCTCCCATCTCCTAGAAGATACTAGTTGGGACCAGACTCTGTTATTATTTGTCCCTGTGGTGCATTGTATCGTACAACTGTGATTCACCTCCCAACCCATGTATGTCATTTCTAGCTCTCTCATAAGGCTGGGAAGAAGTTACGGATGCATTCATGGTGTGATTTACAGAATATACAGGACTCCTATCAGCAATCACATTTGAAGAATTATTTCAACATCAGTATATTAAACATGTCCTTTTTTATTATACAAAATGAAATATGGAGGGAAAATTCCCTTTTCTACCCTGTTTGCTTCCCCACACAAAATTATTCTTTACTGTGTAATTCTTCTAAGTCATTGTATGTTTTGTGATTACTAAGGCTTTTAGAAATCTCACACTGTTTTCTGCTGACAAAGTAAACTGTTGTGTAGTTTCAATATATCATGGGAAGAGGTTATAAGACTGCTGCAAAGAAGAGTACATATATTTATGCCAGGAAGTGTGAAGTTTGCTATTTCTTTATGAATCAGAAATTTAATATTATAATTTTACTTTTAAGTAAAATTATACTATATACTATATACTTTTAAATAAAATTATAATAAAGCCCTGAAATGTATTGCACTTGATATTTTCAGCAGTAGAATCCTATACAAAAACATTTTAAAGTATATCTGCTATCAGATTTCCATTATTTTTTTCTAGATCAGATTAAATGATATTGGATATCCAAATACTTAGACAACTATACATAATTCATTAGCACTTAGTCATAAGCTTGCCATAATGACACAATCTATTATGGAAGGAAGATTGGTACAATCTTTTCTTAGGCAAGCAAAATGTATGAAAATTGTAGCTTGTGCTTTTCATTGAGCTTTTGAGTAAAGGAAACCCATTATTAAAACAAATTGCAATCCGAGTCAATAAAATAATGAATGGGAGGAGTTGAGCCTATATTTGCATGTGCTTAATGTTATGTTTCAATAGTCTTTAATAAAGGCTAAATTCATAACATTTCTAATTGGAAATTTAAAACAGTTTTTAAATATTTGTAACAACTATATTATTTTCTGCAATTGTAGTTAGATTCTGCTTCAAGTTACTACCAGTTTCATTTTGCAAAACACAGACTCAAAATAAATTAATTTTTTGGTAAGAAGTAATAGAATAAGGAATTTACTTTACATTTATTTTTTCCTTCTCCCTGCTTATCACTAACTCCTTGGGTGTCAAGATTCATTTAAAGACATATCCTGACTTTCCCACTTCTCTTTTCCTTCTCTTTCCCCCATAGCCCACCTCACAAAACAATCTGAATCTGATGATAAGCAATTATTAAGCTAATAATTTTAGTGAACTGTATCAAGAATAGCAGAGAAAAGTCATTTCACATTTGGTGGCTGAACCAAGACTAGAACAGAATATTTCAGGCTAACATGTATGTACACTTTGTTGCTTACACTGAATTCAGCTATTGCTTCCTCTAGAACCTGTGTTGGGCACATAAGTATATGTAGCTTCAGTAGTCCCACAGATTATAGAAGATATTTCTTCTTTTCAAATGTCATTAAGAACCTACTACGTGATGGAGATATTGCTATAAGTGAGATGGACATATTCTTTGCGTTTGTGTGGCTTAAATTCTTATAAGGGTGTCATGCAATAACTAAGCTGATAAAACTATGATATGGTAATAGATACTCAAAGGAGTGAAAGAATATAGAGTAATTCACATAGTTACCTCATAAATGCATTGTTTGGCCTTATTAGTTTCTCAAGTAAACACGAGGTTGAGACATTTTGGTTGGTATGAAAACTCCCTGTCATATTATTCTCTCAGGAAAGAGTAATGTTGACCTACATATAACTGAGATCATGTGATATTTTTATTTCTATAACCCAGATTATTTCACTTAGCATATTGTCTTCTAGGTGCTTCCATTCTTTGACAAATCGATTACCTTCGTTTTAGAGGCTGAACACTATTTTGTTGAATTGCATATATGTGCATGTGTATACACTATATATCAGTCACTATATACATACGCACACACACGCTCGTGCACACTGCCCTATGTATATACGTATAAAATATTTTTATCCATTCATAAAATTCCATTTTTCTAAAGAAAAGTTCAAATACACAGAGAGTTGCCATGGATTCCATAGGTGGGGTGATGGGAGAGAAAGGAAATGGAGAGATGTAGATCAAAGAATATAAAATCACAGATTTGTTGGGGCTGGAGAGATGGCTCAGCAGCACAGCACTTGCCTGGCATGAGTGAGGACTTGAGTTTGAACCCTAGTACCACATACACAACTAAGCATAGTTAAAAACAAAAAAAAAAATTTAAAAAAAAATTTCTCCCTTTCTCTCTGTGTCTCTAAAAAATTAACAGATTTGTAAGATGAAGACATCTAGTGATATAATGTACAATATGAGGAACAGAGTTAATGAAATTGTGTTGTATTAGAGATTTTTGTTAAATTGATATATTTTAGTGGCTCTTACCATAAAAAGTAACTGTGAAATGATAGCTATGCTAAGTTGCTTCATTATAGAAATCATTGTATTATCTGTATCTATCCCACACTATCATGTATAAACCTCAAATGTACACTATAAACACTATTTTTTAGATAATGAGTAATCCTAATATTTGTGGCTTCCGAATAGCTTTCAGGCATAAGCTGTTTCCTGACTATTATCTCCCCCACCTACTTTTTTCAAATACTTTAGGGTTTCCCCCACTACAATTGAAAAGCAAATATGAAGTTGGTAATGATAATAACTATAACACCCAGTGAATATTAAGCCTTTACTGTGTCTAAGGTACTTGGTTAAGTACTCTACATGAAATTTTTTCATTTGTTGAAGACATAAAGCCCTGCATTAATCATTATTATGTTCAGGCTCTACATAGGAAGTCCTAAAAAGAGGTTAAATATCTGAATCATACTTTTACAAATGCATCAGGTAGGTCAGGTGCAGGCCCTAGCAATTGATTCCAGGGCCCCAACTCTTAACCACAAGCCATTTATGTGAGATAACTAAACTGTGCATCAGGTTCTTAGTGAAAAGTGGGAAAGAATGAACTGGTTGGCCTTAGGCATGGACTTTCCTGATGTGGTCAGTGGTCATGATTAGTATGAAAGAAGTTCAATGTGGTGAAAGACCATGGTTTTCCTACGAATCTGTCTGCTCTTCCTGAGGGTGATCTCCAGGAGAGCAACAGAAAAGTGATGAACTTGAACAGCACAGATTGATGCATATAGAAACCCTAGAGAAAATTATATGATTTTTTTTCTTAGACCTGGAGGTCTAAGGTCAAGGTGCTGTATCTGGTGATGGCTCCTCAGAATCCCCAGGCATTGCAGGGCATCACAGGGCAAAAGATAGGGAGGACCCATGCATGTATTCTGTGGTCTCTCTTCTCTTCTTATAAAGACACCAGTGTTTAATCATGGAGACTCCACCCTGCTGATCTTATCTTATCCTCACCACCACTCAAAGGTTCCACCTCTGTACACCATAGTCAAATTAGGTTTCCATCTGTTAATCCTGCACCATGGGGATTCAACTTCAGTTCCAGAGGGACAAACCATCAAATCATAGCTGCTGGGAAATATAGATATTAAAGAGCTAGTTTCTGTCTTAAAAGAGCTTTCTTTTTTCCTATAATTATTTACATGTTAAGATAGTAAATCACATGCAATATGGTGCTGACCTTTGGCTCACAAGCAAAAGCAAGGGAGACTGTTTACCAGAGTTTATACACCAATCACTCTAAGGAGACCCATTAGGAACAAATAAGCAAACGGTACATATTAAGAAAACCTCTCTGGGGGCTGGAGTGTTGGCTCAGTGGTAAAAGTGGTTGCCTGGCATGCCCAAGGACCTGGGTTCAAACCCCAGCACCACGTACACAACTAAATGTCAGAGGAATGAAGGCCAGATGAAAAAATAAGTAAAACTGATTCTCTTTTTTTCTCTGACGTTAATATCTATGGAAAAAATTGACATAAATTTTGTGTCAGGTCAAAATTGCAGAAATAAATTTTCACTAACAAAACTTCACTTCCTTATTTTAATAGGGTACTTTTCACCATTGTAATTCTAAGGTGCTGATTCTACATTACTTGGCAGATTTATGGCTGTTAGGTCTCTGAGCTATAGAAAGAAAGCATTGTAAATCCCTAATTCACTTAGTTTCACTATTTATGGGACTGGTTACAAATTAAATCACGAGGGAACCACTAACAATGTGACTGAAACTCTGTGGTTGGCTGCAAGCTTGTCAAAAAACTCCAGTGCGTGCGCGCACACACACACACACACATACACACTCATTCCCTCACAAGTACACACACACACTAACACACACATTATCATGCACTCACAAATGCAAACACATACCCACACACACACCCTCACATGTTCACAAATGTCAACACACACACACACTCATATGCTCACAAACACAAACCCACAAATACACACACACCCTCACATGCTCACAAATACAAACACACAGACTCATAGGCTCACAAATACAAACACACACACATACCCTCACAAGTACACACATATACTCTCACAAGTACACACACAGAGACAGACACACACAAACACACACTCTCACATGCTCACAAGTGCAAACACACGCCCCCTCACATGCTCACTAATACAAACACACACGCACAACACTCATAGGCTCACAAATACAAACAGATACACACACATACACAAACTGTGTTCTCATTAAGACTTTCATGACAGCAACTTCCAGCTACTCATCCAAGCTCTGTGTGGCCACAGCTGCACTTCAGCTCTTGAGCAGCTCTGTGGATGCCGGAAGGACAAGAAGGCACTAGCTCAGCATTTCTGCTTCCTGCTTATGCAAGATGAGCCCTTCGTCAGAATAGTCTTCTAGTACTCTTCAAAGAACATTGGAATGTCCTCATGTTACTCCACAACACTGGGTTGCATTTCTCTGCTGGGGAAATGGCTTATTACAGGAAGCCAGCCAGGCACACTGTCCAGGGATTGTTAGTTTTCATTCCACCTTTCTGTGCCATAGCTTTACTCTCATTCCCCCTCTCCTGCCCAATTCTCCAAATTCTTGCTTCTCCAAGTGAGATCATGAACCTGCAGAATCACTTGGAAGCTTGCTTGTAAGTGCAAAATTGCAAGGCCTGCCTACGCCAAGATCTGCTGTATCTTACTTGCTATTTTAACCAGAAGCACAACTTGCATTTCAAGTTCAAATCTATCTTCCACATGCAGACGTGCAGGAGTTTTCTCTCATCTGACAAAGCTATTATCAGATTGTATCCATATTTCTTTGCTGTAATTATATTTTTCTTTTCTTTTGAGACTTCCATGTGCTACTTTATATATTCTAGTTCATTCTTGTTTTTCCCTCCATAACACCCAGCACTCTGGCTTCATTTCCAATCGTGTAAATGTTGAGTCATTACCTGTCTGCGTCGTTTCCCCTTACTCTGCCTACAACCCACCTCTCCCTTCTCAGACCATGGGGTTTACACTGTTCTTCCAGGCTACGACACATGACTGGGTTAAGTCAAGTAGCCCATCACTGTGCTCCTGACCACAGGGATTCGTGCTTACAACGGGATGGGCTGTGTCCACTTAGCGTGAGCAAGACACAACAAGATTTGGTTGGGATTTCTGGGGAGGGAGATTTCTTACTTTTATTTCTGTGCAGTTTCAAGATGACAGGATGTAAGTTCTGGAGCTCCTCCTATAATCAACTCTACCTATACAACTGGGCAGTAGTTAGCCCTGCTCTGGATTCAATGCTCTGTCTACCTGTGCTTCTTCTCATTGGTCAAGGAAATGGACATGAGCCAGAGCTCATGATCATCCCTTCTTCAGGATCCCAAGACTATGAAATTCTCTGTCCAACTGGCGACGGTCTTATTTCCAAGGCTTGTGTGAAAACAATCCCTTGCATTGTTTCCAGAGCGGCATCTTGCTGCTGCTACTGTGTGTACTTCAGGTCTCAGTGGTGACCAGCGGAAGCGTTCTGTGAGGCATAGGCACCCAGCTTGGTGCGGGGGTCTGGTGTCCACATATGTCTGTGGAAGACCCCTGACAGTGTGAGATGGAAGTAGAGGTAAAAAAAAAAAAAAAAAAAAAAAAAGAAGCAACAGCAGTCACCATCCTTCACTGCCTATTGGTAGCCCACAAAATGCATCCTCTACCTCTGCTCTAAAGTGTCACTGATGACTTCAGCATTGTCACAACTTTCCTTCTGTTTTTCTTTTCACTTTCTCCTTCATTTAGTGCTCCTGACTTCCTTAAAATGTATATCAAATCATAAACCAGAGAGTCTATTCCCCTCCTCCTCAAGTCTCCTATTCACTTTTAAGCCTTCCAATAAAAAAAAAATGTCCCCTCTTTTCCTTCCTTGGTGTAGATTTCTGGTTCATTCAGGGCAGTGGATTTCAAACTACTCTCATTCTTCACAAATGTGATCTGTCCACAATCAAGCCAATGGCCTTCTAACAGGAAATGAACTACATTATTTCCTACTTAATCATCAGTGGTTACTCTTCACCTATAGAAAACAGCCCATCCTTATGAGAGTTTGAAATCCCTTCATACCTTTTTCCTTATTTACAGGTCCAAACTTCTTTACTCATTCACCAAATATTGCTTGAGTGACTACTTTATGGAAGGCAGAATTATAGGCAGTGGGAAAGAAAACTGTGGCAAAAGAGATAAGGTACTATTATTCACAAAGAACTATTGGGAAGACATAGTAAACAAATAAGTAGATAAGTGTTATTGACCACAGAAAGTATAAGAAGCTAAATAAAGCAGTTTGATCCGAGAAGGTCTACACATGGACTAGAAGCAGACTTATGAAATACAGAAGAGTAAACCTTCTGGACAGGACTCACTGATGGCACCAAGGCCCTATAGGAGGAGCCACCATCCACTCTTTTGTCCACATTGCATGTGTAACCTCCACCCAAACTTGGAGATGCCCCAGTGTGCCAGCTGTTTTAAGCCCTGGTGGCATTGCACATCCTTGGAATGCCCTTTCCTTCACTCTGCCCAGCCAGTCTCCATTCATCCTTCCAGTTCAACCGCTCTCCCTGTTATCTCATCAACAGCCACTCCCTGCCCAAGGAGTCCGAGTGCTCCCTTCTCTGTGCCTCCATTCCCTTGCACATACCTTCACAACTGTACCTGTCATGGTATTGAGAGTCTCCTAAAGAAAATGTTTTATCACCTTATCTGACCTGAGCTTTGCACATGCAGTGGCCCCTCAGCGTCTGAGGGGGATTGGTTTCATGATACTCTAGGGACACCAAAACCTCAGAGTACTCAAGTCCTTTATATAAAATAGCACAGTGTTTGCATGCAGCCTGGTAACATGTTCTGTATTCTTGAGATTATTTCATAATACCTAATACAATTCAAATACTATGTAAATGGGTTTTTTTTTTTTACTGTGTTTCTTACTGAATAATGAAAAGAGAGATTGCAGATGCAACTTTTTCTGAATATGTTCCACCCTTGATTTAATCCGCAGTTGCAGAACTGTCAGATAAGGAGGGCAACTACATCGCACACTCAATAAATCCTTGCCTGTGTGGACAAAGGAAATATGTTTGAAAGTCTCTCATTTGTTAGAATCTTTCATGTCATTCCCTTCTAATGATTTTTAAATGATTTTCAAAAAATTTCTTAGTTTCTTTTTCTTCTGAACAGACTCATCTTTCTCTTTATTGTCCTTGCTTAATTTTTAGGACTTTCTGATGCCTACAACTTTTTTCTTTCTATTTCAAGGAATTTTTATAATTTGAAATTTCATAATTTTTACAACCATTTCTACATTAATTATTTCAAAAATTTTATTTTCAGTAAGAAGCTAGCGTTTTCTTTATAGTCTTTATTGATATTCAGTTGATTTTCAGTTCCTTGTTTTATTCCTTGTGGGAATATAGTTAACATTGTTGAGAGAGGGAAAAACACAAAGATCAAAGTCAAGTGTGTTATTGTCAAGGAATCCCTGATTACTGCTTATGTGGTAGTTTTCAAGTAGCTATGAGTCAGACATCCTAAGGACTTTATAAGTGTTATTCATTTAACCTTCACGAGAGTCTTACATAGTCGGTATTTTTATTATTTCCACTTCACAGATGAATCAAATGAGGCTTAGAAAGTTTGGGAATTTGCTCTCAGCTATAGTCAGTCCCAGAATCTAACACTATTTATTAAAAATAAAAACAAAAATCAAACAACAGCAACAAAAAAAAAAAGCCTGTCTCTGAACACTTTTATATTTCTTATGTAATGGGCAAGAATAAGACTTTGCTATTGGCTCAGAAAATTTTCACTATGTAATTTTCAGTGGAACAGAAGTCTATATTAGGGCTTCAGAACACCATTTTTAACTAATTATTTTTTTTTTTAGATAGAGAGAGGGTCAATGAGAGAAAAAATCAATTTTATTCAGTTTCTCATGTGGCTTTCACTGCTCCGATACTTTGTTGTCTACATAGTGCTGGGATTTGAACTTGAGTCCTTGCATATGCCAGGTAAGTGCTGGAACTGTGGACCCACTGATCCAGCCCCATCAGTGCATCTATATTCTGAGGAGAAAGAGGGATAGGAAATACCTGGTACCTGTAGTAATTCAGTTTCAGACAGAAACCCATGAACAGGGTGTAATCTATACTTCTCGGAAAGATGGAAAGCCAATTGAAACTACAAAAGCAAGTCACTCCAAAAATTTGATTTCTGAAGAGAGAGTTCTGGTTGACTGTCTTCTTTCAGTCTGCGAATGAAGAAGCAGCTGTACTCCACTGTGCTAAATTCTTAGGACCGGAATGTCAAGGTGCACTTCCACAGCAGTGGGTTTGAGGGTGATTCTGCTGTTCTATGTTGCACAGGCTTCACAGAGGAGGTTGCCAGAGTGACTGTGTGTTTACCAAATAAACAAAGATGCAAGCTATGTGCATCTTACATCAAATATAGACCTGACTTTCTTCAGAAGAATTGTATCTAGTTTAGGGACATTTTGGGAAGCTCTGGAGATAGGATCTCTGGAGTAAAATATTAATTTCTTGACTCCATGTGCAAAATTTTTCTTGACCATGGCATCCAAGGGCTTTTATAACCTGAACTTTATTCTTAAACTGTAGGTAGAAGGAAGCATTCAAAGTTTTGCAAGGCAGGTAATAATGTCCAGAGTATAAGATACTGAAGAAAAATAGCTTGCTTAAGTGGCTACTTGCAACAATTCACATATGAAGAGACAAGAGCCTGATCTATGAAAAAGGAGCGCTTGAGATGTTTTGGAGATAGAATAAAAAGATCATTGAAAATTTCTCATGTGGAGTAAAGCAGAGGAATAGGCGATGATGTTAACTGCCCAGAAGAATTAACTGCATGCCAAGATAAAAGATGATTTGGAAGATGCAATTTCAAGAAAGTAGTTGATTTTATAATTGTACAATTAAGTTTTCCAATGAACATCTGGGTAAAACTTCCTACAAATAGTTGAAAATAAAATTCCAGACCTAAGGATTTATAGATAAAGTTGACTTCTCACATTCACTAGTAATAGATTTCAAAGTTTTTTTTTTTTAAATCACATGTGTAAATACCAATTTCTTATGTAATTCAAGCCTCATCCTCCCATAAAGGCATATGATACAGTGGAAAGCTTAATAAGCTTAAATAGGCACGACTGCCTAGGTGATGAATAACGGAGAACTAGGGTGAGATTCAACTCACTGGCTCATGCAAACCTGAACATCTGCTTTCGTTAGTTATAGAGCACAGGAGCCAGATAAAGAACTTGGAAAAATGACTGATTATTATGTATTTGAGACCTTTAGGGTCCTTCATGAATATGCAAAATTGGGACTAGTAAAAGTTATTTTTAAATGTAAAACACATTCATATTCAGAGGATGAAAAGAGAAGACAAGCAGTGAAAATAGATTAGGGAGAGTGCAGAATATGAAAATTTATTAGGGAAAGAAGAAAAGCTCATGCTTATACTTCAGTAATATGGTCTGATTTTTATAAATAATAATAACAAGTAAAATTTACTAAGAAATTATCATCACATGCCAGACACTGTTGTAGGAACTTTGCAAGTGTCAATCTTCTCAATCCTTGAGAAATCCTAACACCATAGGTATTATTATTACCAGCTTGTTTGAGATGAGGGCACTGAGGTGTAGGGTCATAGGTCACATGAGTCATGAGTCAGTTCCAGAATGAGGGAGGCAGTGCTGGTCAACACCCTTCCTTTATTACCTTTAACCACTCTACCTTTTACCTTCTTATCTCTCCAAGAACAGCAACTCATTCCTTACATTTGCATAGCAATTTGTATTTTCTGAAGCATTGATTTCATTTGGACACCCCACAGACCTACACATTGAGAAGGACAAGTACCATTGTGGAAATGAGACTCAGAAAGTCTGTGTCCTCCAAGACCATGCAGCTTTCTCAGAGCTTCACTGTAACAGGAGCTGACTCTAAGGGGAAATACTAGCAAGGCTGGAAAGTGCTTCAGGATCCAAAGTTAAGTGAACCCTCAGGCTTGTGGAGCCAGAATACAACCTAGGTGCATTTTACTTCCTACTTTAGGCATCAGCCCTAGCAGCTTCCTTAGGGTCTGTTCCTTGGAGGTAGAGCCCACTTGCCAGAATACTCCACTGGGCATGTGTTCTCCTTCCATAGTCTACCTCAAGAGTGAATGTACCCTGTGGGATCAAATCAAGGGACAGAAGGCTGAAAATCATTTTACTCAATGCCCACCAAGGCTTAGTGGGCAACTCCTTCGCCCCTCATTGCCTTGAGTAATCTGGCCTTTGGCAGGCTCAGAAAACTTGACTATTTTCCTTTGTTGATCCAAGGATATTTTTTTATATGAAAACAAAAGGCAATGCCCATCTTTTTTCATAAAATGGATTTAGCTAATATTATGTCCTTAATGTCATTTGGGTTTAGATAATGTCAAACAATTGTGGAAGAAGACAAAATCTCATTTATTTATTCAATATCTATTTATTTCCAGTAACAGCAGCATTGAGGAAAATGGACTCTAGAGCCACTTAGGGTTAAAATTCTGCCTCTGCCCTTTACTGGCTGTGAGGTGGATTGGTACCATAGTTTCATTACCTAAGTTGTGGCTTATCATAAATAATATCTAGATCACAGTGTTATTGTGAAGATCAAATGCCTGACACGTAGGTGATACATCAGTGCCTGCTATGTGCCAGACTCTGTCTTAAGAACCTGGAATAAAGTAAGAATCAAAGTGGAAAAAGCTCCTGATTTCCCGTGGCCTGTATTCCATCACTGTAGTTAGGAAGGCGAATAACAAACAGACTTGAAGTTCAGTCTATCCTGTGGTTTTCATCTAACTTGCATAATGGCTGCACACATTCTTGTGTTCAGTAATGCGGTACTTTAGATTGAAAAATCGACAGCCTTCCGTCACTTTACTCATCTCTTATAGTCATTTCAACGATTCATTTACCCAACACTTACTAGGCACACATTACTCCAAATCCCGAAAGGTAAGAACGGAGACACGGAGACATTCAATAACTTGGTAAGTGGTGGAGGCAAAATCCAAGGCTACATTTGTCTCACTTTGAAATTCATGTCTTTTAACTGCTCTATTCTGCCCCCTGATGTGATGAGGCAGAAACTAAGCCCATTTGGAGCTGAGTGAAATGTAGCTCAGTTTCAGTGTCTTGACTCAAGGCTCTTATGACTCAGTGACTGGATAAGCTGGGATATGAATCCAGGTGTTTGGATTTCTTTTTTATTTATTAATTTATTTTTAAATAGAGAGGGACAATGAGAGAGAGAGAGAGAGAGAGAGAGAATTAACTTTATCTAGTTTTTCATGTTGCTTTCGTTGCTGGGACACTTTGCTGTGTACATGGTGCTGGTGTTTGAACCCATGTACTTGTGCATGCCAGGCAAGCGCTGCAAATGCTGAGCCACCACTCCAGCCCCTGTTTGTTTGTTTGTTTGTTTTTAAACTAAGCACAAGTACTTAAAGAATGGTTGGAAACACTGTCTAACTTCAAAGTACTAAAACTTTACTATTATTCATATTATTCTATGACTTAAACAAGATGTACTTTAAAAATCCATATTAATTCTGTATGTCAGACAATTTGTTGGAAGAGGACTGCAGCTTCCTAAAGAAGCAATGGGCAAAATAGTGGTTAGGCTCTTAGACTAGCCCACAAAATTCTCCTGAATATTTAGGGTCATAAAAATACAAAGTTCCTTGAAGTCACTAGATTCGAATGATTGCTTAGTTCTCTGGATTTGCCTAAGGGGATTTTTCTTTCTACGGCAATCTAAAAGAAAGAAATGGAGCAGTGCCCAGGTGGGAAAGGAAGGTTGGAGGTTAATACAGAGACCGCCCTGCCACTCACTGGATTTTATTAGTCAAAGAAGGTCTGCATTTTCATTCTCTTGCAACAGTTCCTTTCCAGTGTTAGCACAGATGCTTCTGATTTTTATGTCAGATAATAGCAATGTACTTTGCAGACTTAAATTATTAAAAATTAGCATGAATGGTAATATACTCAGGTAGAACTCTTGTCAATTCTCCATCTGCAACCCTCCAAGAATAGATTATGCAGAGTGACTCTTTGCAAATTCCTTTCAAACCTAGTATTTCTCTAAAACTCTTATGGCCTCTGTGATGTTGGAAAAATCTGTTGGGAAAGAGTACAACAGGCAAATCAATATCAGAAGCATAAATATAAAGGAAATTGTGTGGTAATACCACAAACTATCCTTCTAAGGCTCTTCAATTGGCCAGAAATCTTTTATATTATGTGGTTTACCTTTTGGCAATATGTACACATGTGTCTCAATGAGTCCCAGGGCTCTTTCGTATTTCAGAACTTTTACTTTCATCTGCTCACTACTGAAAATGAAAGGGACTTTTCTCAGTTTAATTTCTTCTTTGGAATCCTAAAGCATTTCCCTAAAGTGTTTTTGATCCTTAAATACTTTCTTAAATCACTTTTTTCCCTTTTAATAAGCGGTTCCTTTTAACCTCTTACACAAGATGTTTATTTAAAATATGCAAAATCACTCTTTCCAGAGTGTTGGGACATAAAAAATTATATTAAATATCACCATGGTAAAGTGGAAGGAACTTGGGTCAGGATCCCAGAGCCTCAGGTGTAACCCAGAGCATCCACTAAAATTATAAATTTAAGTCCTATGAGTGTTGATCGTTGCAGTATCTGATACATCGTTGTATACAAAATACCCCAAAGGAAGGCACCTTGGCATGCTGAGAATTATGACCTGAAGCTGATTCAGAGGGCCTCAGAAGTGAGGCCTCTATGATCTTTGCCTACCAACATTTCTCCCTCTTCCAGTTCTCCTTCAAACAGGGCACAGAAACTAGAATTTCAATCCCTCAAAAGTGGGTCACAGAAACTGGAATTCCTCTCCCCACTGCAAGCTATAAAACCTAGAAAGGTCTCTTTCTGACCTTCCCCTGCCTTTTTGTATAAAGCATAGTCATAAGAGAATTTTATGAACTACCTTGTCTGAAAGTAGGTCATAAGACTCTCACTCCAGAAGGGCCTACCACATATCTGGGAAGGAATACTTCACATTTCTGCATGACTGTACATTTTGCGTTTAATCTAAACATAAAAATACAGTTTCTCTGGGGTTTGGGTGTCTTCATTTTGAAAGGTTCCTGTGTCATGTAAAACCTTGCTGTTTGGCCTTCGTAGCTTGTCTTTCATTGTAGGAGTATGGATCCTTCAGTGATGGCTGACCCTTGTGATGAGTGAGGGAAAGATAGTATTTTTTTTATCTTTAGATATGAATAAATTTATGTTGTGTGAATTTGTAAAATTAAGGTTTTTAAACTTAAAATTCTGAATAACTTTTCAATAAGAATTTCTTTTTAGGCTCTATCCTAGAGTCTTTCTAATTATTTTTCATGAGTATCTAACAGTGACTCTAGTGACATTGAAAATCAGCCTCAGATTAATTCTTACATAATTTGTATACTTTTTAGTCTGCTTCTGAGAGGAACCTTTTTATAGATTTAAATACCTTTTATTTCACAGGTCTAGATAATAGGTACAAATGGCTTTCTTATAATAGCACCAACAATCACTAATTAGGTGTCTTCAAGAAATTAATGCATTAACATGTTAGGGAAAGTTCAGAATAATTTAATCATACTTAGAAATTAATGTGAGGAGTATCATTGAGTTTTAATTTCAAACATGGTTGATATATTTTGTTTTTCCATATATATATATATATAAATAAATTCTTTTGGTATTATACATTATAAAAACAAACTGATTACACATAGGTTTAAAAACATTAATTTTTTTTAAGAGAGAGAACAGTGAGAAAGAGAGAGGGAGAGAGAGAAAGAATCAACTTCAGATTTTTATGTGGCTTTCGTTGCTTGGACACTTTGCTGTATACGTGGTTCTGGGGTTTGAACCCACGTACTCTTGCATGCCAAGCAGGGCACCATAACTGCTGAGCCACCACGTCAGCCCTGATGTTTAATCTTAAAATTTTAAATTGCTAGTTCCTGTTCTTTTAGTGGGAAATGGATTGCTCGATTCTAGAATGCAAATGATACCCTTTAAGAAGAAATGTATATTTGTTGAATAATATTTAAAATTCCATCACAGGAAACTTAGTAACGTAAAAGACTTAATAATATGTCCAAATTGGGATAAACTATTCCTTCTTACTGGCAGTACCAGTCAGTACTATGACTGCATAAAAATGTTAGTTTGGAATTTAGGGTGACGCATTGCCTCAATTTCTTGTGTGTAGGTCTAGTTAATTCCATTTCCCAGAAACTCGGTGAAATCCTTCAGCCTCTGTTTATTTAGTGCGGCTCTATGACTTTGCACTTTGACTTGTGTAACTCACAATTTTTTTCCCCTGAGCTGGAAAGGGAGAGATCACTATAACAATATTACTTTTAATTGCTTATTTTTTTTTTAGCAATAGTCACACACATCAGGAGGTCTCTGTTCACTGCCTTAAGGGTCATATAAGAAGAATTCTGTAAAATATAGGTGGGAAAAGATGATAAATTGTGCTGCTGCTTTTTTTTAGTGAGGTTATCACTAACAATCTCATTAGCAGGTTTTAGCAAATACCTCATCTATTCCTATAAAAGTCTTTATAAATTTCTCTGGTGACAAAGACCACACACACACTCTTTCTTTCTTGGAGAAATTTTAAACAAATATGCCAATTTTATTCTACTAAAATGTAATATACAAAAGGAATATAATAACATGCGGTCTTTCTGAGACACCATGCTAACAACTTGGAAATAATGTTCAGGAAGCACAAATACAGATCCAGCTTCATGCAGCTAATCTGAAGAACAAACTTGAATTATTCATAACAATTATCATGACATTAATAACTTTATGTGGATGTCTTGAAGAATTTTTTCCTATGGTTGGACAAAATCCAAAAAGGGAATATGTAAAGACTCTTTGGTGGAAGGAAACTTGGAAAATTTCAGAGTTAAATACATCTCCTCTGGAGCAGAGCAAATTATTAAAAGTGATAGATTATGAGAGAGGAGTGATAGGAATGGACTCAAGAGGCTATGGAGGGTCTCGAGATCCAATTGGGGATTTTAACAAAAGAAAGAGAGCAAAAAAAAAAAAAGCTGTTTAAGTATTTTAAAGCAAGAGCATTTTGAGAAAACCATTCAATTTTCAATGTCAAGGAAGAATTGAGGAGTATCAATAATGAGTACCAGCCAGTTAATCTGTTGCAGTGTTTCAGACAAGGCATATGGAACATTTGGAGGAGGCGAGCAACCATGCATGTGAAAAGAGGAATACAGGGTGCGATCTATTTAAGAGGTGAATCTTCCAGGATAGGAGTGGTGGTTCAGCGGTTACAGCACTTGCCTGGCATGCATGAGTACGCAAGTTCAAACTCAGCACCACATACACTATGAAGTGTGAGAGCAACGAAAGCCATATGAAAAACTAAGTACAGTTGATTCTCTCCCTCCCTCTCTCTCCCTCTCTTTCTCTCTTTCACTGTCCCTCTCTCTTTAAAATAAAAAAAAAAATAGTGGAATACAAGGTCCAGTCTATTTTTGAGGTGAACCAGCCAGGA
>PVKS010004335.1:0-94278 GCA_004027875.1 Aplodontia rufa | reverse complement strand
TTTTTCCTACTTTTGAACCTGGTGGTCACTTCAATGACAATTTGGAAAGCTAACTAAGAGCAGATCGTCATGTTTAAGTTGCTATTTTTCCTAGAAGTCTACTCATTTAAATACTTCACATTGACTTGTCCCTTTGCTTCCATAAAGTAGAGATGAAGAAAAGTGTAGTCCACAGATGTGAAAAAGATTTAGAAGTGAGGGTTGTGTGATTATAAATATGATTGGGCTTTTGAATAGTCACAAATAATGCAGCAAAATTTATGAGTTTAGTACTGACATTCTCAACTGCTCTCCATGGATGAGGTACTCAGTCCCTAACATTAAAAATGGTCCGTGACTCCTTTCATGGTGCCTGTAGGGTATCACCTGCATTAAGATGAAGCTGAATATTTTCTTCCCACACACTGGCTGCTAGAACCTCTTTGAAGTAGATGAACAGAAATTGTGTACTTTTTACAAAAAATGTATGGCCATAGAAATTGCTGCTGATACTCTGGATCGAGTGCAGAAGAGTTGTGTGGTGTAAATCGGTGGTGGAAATAACAAACAAGGATTGTCCCTGACACAGTGTCTTGCCCCATGGCCATTTATGTACTACAAAGTAAGCAAAGTAAGGGACATTCCTTTTGGACCAAGAAGAACTGGAGAAAGAGAGTTTGATGATTATTAGGTAAGATCTGTTTGGGGTTGAATTGTGGCTAACAATCTGTGCATTCTCAACTTGGTTATTGTAAAAACAGAAGAGAAAGTTATTCCTGGACTTATGGACACTACTGTGCCTCATCACCAAGACCCAAAAGAGCTGGTAGACCATGCAAACTTTTCAGTCTCTTTAAATAACATGTTGTCCATCAATATGCTGAAAACCCTTAAACAAGGAAGGTAAGATACCCAGGACCAAAGCCCTGAACATTCAGTTTCTTGTTATTCCGTGTGTCCTGCAACATAAATGCTATTGTATTGCTCTGAAAAAAACAGTATACTAAGAAAAACAAAAAAGAGGCTGCAGAATATGCTAAACTTTTGGCCAAGAGAACAAAAGAAGCCAAGGAAAAACATCAGGAACAGATTGCTAATTGGTGCCTGCTGTCCTCTCTGAGAACTTCTACTTCTAAATCCGAGTCCAGTCAGAAATAAGAATTGTCAAAAGTAACAAATAAATAAGAACGAACCTCCAAAAAAATAACCCATGGATATAATAATTTTCTTTATTGGTGTTCTGAGTTAACCAGAACAGGAAGCAGTGGCATATTCTTGTAGACAACTATGTGGCAATCAGAAGAGGAACAAATAAAGTGTGCTATTTCTTTTTATTGTACATCTGTTCTTTCATACCTGTGTTCTTTAAAAATAAACTGCAACTTCAATAAAACCTCCTTATGATGAGTGTACTACATTCCCATAATATTATGATGCAAATATTTCTTTACAGCCAGAGTTTGAGTAAGCAGAGGTAAAATCAGTGTGTCGAAGTTACTACTTGGATTTCCTTTTCTGTTGATCTTTCTGAATACTTTGGAGGTTACTCAGAATCTGTAGAACTCCTGACAGTATTTGGGCACTTCTTAATTTTTCACTCTTTTTTATAAAAAAAAATAATCTTTCATACTGAAGAAACTCCTTTTCTTAATAGCTGACAGGTAGTAGTGTGTAGATTATTATTGCCCATTTTGAATCATTTGTTTGGGCTTCAGTTCTGCACCACCACGCTTCACCCAGTTTAAGCCTGGATTTTCTAAATAAATCAGAGAATCCATACCTTACCTTTTCTGAGTTGGCAATTGTGTGTGTGTGCATGCATGTGTATGTATATGCTTAAATGACTGAAATAATAATACGATATAGTAATCAATATCTTACCTAATAATCATTCATTTGTTCTAGGGTGGCATGGGGGTGGAAGCTGACTTGGATTGCAGACAGCTAAATAGCCTATTTTTTATGGCTAATATTTTCCTTATCTTTTTGTGGTGTATCTCTGTATGTCAGAAAGTATAATCAGAGAAGGCAACTATAGGACAAAGGTATTAATAAGTAATTCTGTTCTTCAATTGCTTTTAAGAAATGACTTGTACTAGAGGTGGAAGCAAGACTGGTAGCTTAAAAGCATCAATGTAGTGAGTTTACAGATGAGCTGAGTCAGTACTGTTAAAGGCTTCAGATAACAAATGATCTCATTATAACGCATGTGATTAACACGAAATTCTCAGTTAAATTGGAACTTGTAATTCTTAGTAGATAGATAATGGGCAAATGAACAGTCTTAAATTTAATTTAAATATTGAACAAGGATTTGTTTCTATATCTGTTATTGATATGCTGTTAATGAAAAATTTTGTCCATGGAAATAATATTTGATTATAGTATGACCATGTGCATATATGCATATAGACTTTGATTTCTTTAATGAAATAACATTGTAATAAGAGAATGGAAATTAAAATTGCCTTGATCTTTTTAAAATCTTGATTGAGTAAATCTTAGAGTGCTTTATTTGGGTGATGCATTTCAAATGTCCCTGAAGTTTTAATTACATCAATATAAAGACCCTTAATTAAGCTCACAAAAAATTATTTGCATTAGGTATAATGCCTAGTACTATTAAGTAGTAGACATATCAGTCAATAGAACAAGATGCCCGATTATCTAAAAGTAATCATAAATTCTTAGTATTGACAGTTATGTTCAATCCTGGTTTGAAGAACGTATAATGTAGGATAAAAGTTCAGGCTTTGAAGCAAAGATTAGAATGCTGTTCAGGTATGGCTTTTGTGTACTCAATGGTACCTCTAGTGAAATACACAGAACATTTTGATTATTCTTCAGGAGATAGGACCTAATGAGTGGTATCTATCAATGCCTTTATGGAAAACCAGACCACAAGCAATGTGGTTATTCTCTCTGTAATTCCACCTATTCTACATCAGTTTCCCTCACCCCATTGGCCTCACCATAATCACTTTTCAACTCTTAACTTGTATGTTCCTCTCTCCAGAAAGGTTCACTGACTTCTTAGACTAAGTTATATTCCCTGTTAAAACTAACATAGCAAATTGTACTTCTCCTCTGAAAATACTCATTACTTGATGTTCATATTATTTGTTTAATTACCTTCTACTCTCAGCTCAATCTCTAAAACTAGACAGTGAGATGAATCCTTAGAAGGCAGGAAATATCCTTATTGCTTTCTACATCTTCTACTTTAATAGAGAGCCTGACCCATATCAGATGTTAATAATTATTGTTGCAGGCTGGCAGTGCAGCTCAGAGTTGAGCATCTACCTAGAATGTGTGAGGTACTGGGTTCAATCCCCAGCACTACAAAAAATATATATATGGATGCAGATATAGTCATGTTGATACATGGTTATTCAAATTGTCAGGCATGGCCTTCTGTATGGAATAAAAACCTTAAAGCTAAATTGAAAGTTCATCTTAAAAACTGATAGGCTAGGGTTTAAAGTCAGCATATTAACCAAAACAATGAAAGCTATATGTGATTTGTAAGAATGAAAAATATACATAATTTAAATTTTTGTAATTGTTTCACTTGCTGACATAAACTGTGAATGGAGCTCATTTCTAAATATAAGCTTTAATCTTCAGATAGGAAAATCATTGATCTTGAGTCAGTAAAGCATTGCATGCAATTATATCCTTCATAAATGAATTTTGCTCATGGTATTTTTTTTCAATTCATCCATTTAAAAGTGTTTTAGATTCTATTTTGATTATGTTTTCAGGGTATAAGAGACCATGTTTCCCTAAACACAAATGAAGAAAACTATAATTTAACCCCAGATAAGGAAAATTTATTGTTGGAAGGCATATATTCTCTTCGATCACATGTTCATAATAAATGTCAAACATACTGAGCTGGAGCTGGGTTTTTAACTTGAATAGTCAAGTGGGGATACCTCCTCCACCACTTTCTGATGAAGTGGAACAAACCTGGCTCTTGAATGAGATGAATCTGAGTTATATTTCACCCTACCCTCTACTGAAAACTTAGTAAGTTTCTAATTTCTCTGAGCCTCAGATTCCTTATCTACATAGTGAGACAATGTTACCTATGCCATGGGAGTGTTGTTTGGGATTCAGTAGACATTACATGAAGGGACCTGGAGAACAGTAACGGTATTTTCCTTTCTTCCCCTTTTTCTTCACTGAATTAAGAGGAATATAAGAGGGACTCTCCCATATCTCTAGGTCACCAACAAACAAGTTTGCAGCAATCCTTGAAAAACATTAGCGCTTTCACTAGGAGATTAGTAATGGATTTATTATAATAATAAAATCATTGTGACTTACCTAGAACTTCAGGGTTTATGAGACACATTTTCATATTTACTTATTTATTTCTCACCCAAATGAAATGACCCAAATGAAACAGATATCACCGTACATGGCAAGTGTGTTAACTCTCAAGGAAAATCATCTTGATCTATATCCTGGCTCTCTTGCTTACTAATTACTGAATTTAGGCACTTCCCTCTTCTGTCTACGCTTCTGATTTCCTATCCATGAAAAGAAGATTATAGAATCTGCCTCATAAGATTGTGGTGACAATTAATGCGTCATTTGTGGGCAGTGCAAGGCAAGTATCAAATGTTTAGTGTTAGCCATAATTGTCTGTTTACTCAATGAAAAAACTCAAGAACAGAGAGTTCAAGTGACTTTACAAAGTTCAAATTAGATAATTTGAGTCTCACTCATCGTTTAGACTATGGTCCCCCAATTTACATTGCAAATTTCTTAAGATCCAGGAATCTCCAGGTGAATCCTTTGTAATATCAAAACAATAACTAAATGTCCTGTTGGTTGCTTTATTCACATCTCTTCTCTAATCAAGATAAAGCATCAAAAGAAGGTAAGTGTCCAATTTGGCCCATCAGTTTGCATTAACTAACAGACTGGAAAAAGTATATTGAATCAATGAATGAGTTAGATATTTCTTTATCATTACACTTTAAGGGTAATATTTCTGGTGGCTAGTATTATGTTTTCTTCCAAAAGTGGAGGAAATTTAGGATGCATTTACTTCTCTTAAATGATTTTAATTGTCTGGATGTAACATGAAAGAGCGTCAGAAACAGTTAACTCAGTTTGTCACACTGTAATAATTTGAAGTTTTAACGCTACTTTTCATTGCCAAGGTGGTTATTTTAGAGGGAAAAAAGATTTTGTAGAGAGGATAAAGTGAAGTAATTGTCTTCACTTGAGTTGAGGTTCATTTGCTTTTTAGAAGAAAGTCTTTCTGGAAATTCATCACAGCATATTAAAAACTTCCCCTGGAGGAAAAAGCACAGATTTAGTCTTAGTTGATATGACTTTAAATCTAAAATACATCATGCTTGCCTATGTATACAGCATTTTGTTCTCAAATTTAAATCCTCCGGCTTTGGTTTAAATGTGTCCCCCAAAGTTCATGTGTTTGAAATTTAATCCGCCATGGAACAGTGTTGGGGAGTGGGGTCTCATAAGAGGGAAATTTTGTTGTGAGAACTCTGCTCTTCTGAGTAGATGAATGGTGTTATTGCAGGAGTAGATGAGCTATTGCAAGAGCTGAATTGTTGTAATAGCAAGTCCAGCCCTCTCTTGTGCTCCTACTCTTGCCCTTGTACCTTCTACCAGGGGATGAGGCAGTGTGAGAGAACTCATCAGACACTGGCAAGTGCTTTCAAACTTCCTGGCCTCCAGAATGGTAGGAAATAAATGTGTATTTTCTTTATAAATTATCCAATCTATGGTATTCTGTTATAGCAGCAGAAAACAGACTCAGCCAGCTCTAATCTAATGTAGTGTGTTTAACACATTACGATTCTTTTAAGCAACATTAAAAATTTTGGTTATATCATTGAGTCATTCCTGATGGGAATACTTAGAAAAAAAGGCAGAACTCTGGGGAAAAAAACTTAGAGATAAAGGAAGTTGCAGAAGGGCTGTTGTAGAGAAATTTGGAAATACCTGTTTGCAAAATGCTAAAATGGAATGATTAAAAGTTCTGCCAATACCACTAGGGATCATGTTTTTGGATTTAGGAAATAGTGCTCAAATATGTTCTAGCATTGCGATCAGTAAAGTATTGAGTGACTGGACTGTTGGGTTGGGCACCAAGGAAAAGAAGGCCTAGAAAGAGGTGTTGGTAATGAGAATGGAAAAGAAAAGCAGATTCAAGAAACAGAATTTTTAAACAGAAACAGGATTTTGGCTGAATCTGAGGGAGCAAGTTGAGGGTGTTTGCTTGAGGTTAGGTGGTTGGAAACTTTATCAAAATGAGGACTACAGAGGGCAAGAGCTGTTGAGGTGGAGATAGTAAATTAAATATGCACATGTTACATGTAAGGTAATTACATGAAATTCACGTATTTAGTACTTATAATGTATAAGGTTCTAGGGAAAGCTCAGCAAGATCCTTGGAGAGACACAGAATATCAATTTGAATTTAAAGAATTCATGTTCTACTAAGGGAAAAAAAGACATGACTACAAAAAACTGAAGGTTTGTACATTATTCTAAGATTCATTCAAGAAAAAGCAAGCAGTCCAAAGAAAAGAGATGTTTTTAATCTGAAAAATAATTACTGTGTCTCTATCCTTCTAGTTAAAATTCATTTGATATTCCATTTGTAAAACAATTATTGATAAAGAAAATTTTGTAAAACTCTGAAAGCTTTTATATGTTGTTGACAACCTTGGTTGACATTAAATAAATATCAATTTTTAATTTATATTTATGTCTTATTAAATACATTTGTGTGACGATGAATAGAGATACTCTTCCCAGAGCAGAAACTCCATTGGGTTTTGTGAACTTAAGCTTTTTCTTTACATGTAATATTGATTGAATTTTAAACTATTTATTGAAGATGTAATAGTAAACAAGATGTATTTTAGCAATTTAAAATTAGATATTACCATCTAAAGTTGCTAATAAAATTTATCTTTTTAATTAGGCATTTAATATATTATTTTTATAGATTAAGAATTTTCTAAAATATTTCTAAAAACTGATAATAGTCATTTATATATGCGTCATAAATTTTATATATTATTTTTGCCTTCAATAGCCCAATGATTTAAATTATTTTCATTAGCTTAAGTGCATTTAGCAGTACAGCAAACCATCTTTCTTGATTGCTACATTAGAAAGAAAAGAAATTTATATTTTATATCATGAATCCATTCTAATGGATATATAATTTCTGTGGGCTTTTCTTTATTAGTAAAGTCAGACTTTCTACAAAACCCATTTAAAAATATTTGTATAGCTTAGAATTGAAGGCTTCTTAAATTTGTTTTTGTATTTCATGCTTTCTATATAAATGTATGTGCTACTAATTTTGAAAGAAGAACAAAGCCCCTGTGAATTACATTGTAGATGTTAATGACATTGTTAAAATGATGACAGATTGCTTTAATGGTGGATATGCACTTAATTGGAGGAAGTCTAACAAAATGTGTTATTTCATGTTGCTTAAAAGAGTTAGTCAAAAACCATCACCCATTTACAGTCATGTCTTAGCCCAAATCATAAAGCATGTATAGTATTAGAACTGATAGAAACGCAAGAAGCATGTCTTCATGCACTGTACATTCATCTAGACAACCCATTAATACTGTTTGTTAACCTTTAATTCAGATGTCTGCAATAAGATAATATAATGTAAAACACAAGTCAATGGAGGGTCGTAAAACTGTTTCTGTTGCCATTTTTATTAGCCTGCTCTTTGATGCTGAATTCAGTTGTACCCTGAAGCAAGACTTGTGTGCAAGTATGTTATCGATATATTATGATACAAATTTAACCTATTAAGTTTGTGACAAGTGTTATGTTTATTGGTAGAGACCATGAAAACATACACACTGGTGTTGATAAATATCGCCACGTCGTTCTTTGTATCGTGGGCTTGCCCTTGCAATTCAGAGGACCCATGGGGGCTCTTGGCTGCACCCTACAACTTACGTTGCCATAAAACCCAGAGTGGTTGAGCTACTCAGAGGATTTTAAATTTAATTTTTATGTTACCCATAGCATTTTAAAGGGTATGTATATATACATATAATTGGCATAGACAAAAGGGAAGAATATTATACTAAATAAGGGAGAGGGCTATGGATGCTTTTACATTCTTTTTAATTATTTGCATTTCCTGATTTTTCTGTAAATAGACATGTATTCTTGCATAGTAAGACAATTTTAAATTAAGTTTGTTCTTATTGAATAGAAAAAGTGAATATGAATCTATGCTAATCTCATGTTCATGTTTACAAAACGGTCTTCTTGCAATAGAAAAATTAGATACTATCTTAGAGGAAGAAAATTATTTGAAGTTTGTCATTTGATCAACAAGAGAAACCATGTATAGTATTTACTTAACTCTGATGGAAATTTTTTTTCCAGTTTCTCCTAATACAGAAGTTTCAAGTGATGACTGACATGTAAGTAGTAGTCATAAAGATCCTTACACTGTGCCTCAATGTTGGAGATGGATGACCAGCTCTCAAACTTTTAGTAGAGTCAGACAATGAAGTTCGTTTACTGTTGTTAGAATCATGTCTTCCCTGGCTAAGGAAGGGTTAATAAGCGTTCAACATTATTCTAGAAAAGTTGATTTGGAATAAGGTAGAATAGTTAAAGAGATTTCAAAACATAACTTTTGCCATAAATGACCTATTTAGAGAAGAAGGCAAATCAAATTTCCTTTTTTACTGTTAATATAATTTACATTGCTTCTAAATTTACTTAGCTGAGGGCAAAATACCTTGGGTGCTTTTCTTTTGTTTGCTTCTTTTGTTGTTGTTGCTGTTTATTTGATACCAAGGATTGAATCCAGGGATGCTTAACCACTGAGCCATATCCCTGGACCTTTTTATTTTTTATTTTGAGACAGAGTCTCACTAAGTTGCTCAGGGTCTCCATAAATTGCTGAGGCTGGCCTTAAACTTGCAGTCCTCCTGTCCGAACCTTCTGAGCTGGTGGGATGATAGGTGTGTGCAACCATGGTGGGCTTGGGTGCTTTTCTTACACACACACACACATACACACAAACACAAATATATTAACACACATACACATTCAGATTTATATTTGTGAGTCCACAAGAAACAAAACTATCTATGTAATTTCCGTGAAGTGACTAATGTTCTTCCTTCAAAAGTTAAAAGGGTATGTGCCTCATTGATTCTTTTGCATTTCTTGCTAGTTCTCCACAAACTATTTTTGCTGGATTCTTTAGCTTACTTTTTCATAGCTGCAAACCTAATGTATTTCTTCAAGTAATGCCCAGTAACTTGCTTTGCTGTTTGATGATTTTAAGATACTGGACCATTAACTTTCTAATCATTACAATGGCCTCATACCTAAATACTGTCTTTGTGTGTGTGTTTCACGTAATTCATTTAACAATATGCAGATGTCAAATAAGAGTCCATTGTGGTAATTCCTAAACCCATTTTGTTGTCTCCCAAAGAAGAAAGTTTTTAGGTGTGTTTGGAAACTGGATGTCTGGGACTGTCTCTGAAATAAGTCACATAATGTTAAAACAGCTTATCAAATATAAGGATTTACATTTAAATCCTTTATTAAGTCTCCTAGGATTTCTTTCCATTTATAATTACTTCCATATTTATTTATATTATTTATGCTGGTAAACAGAGTCATTTCTTGCAATTAAATTGAGCATACCCTGACATTTCAACAACTTCACAAGGATGATGGTCAAGCTCTGTCTTTAATTATAGACCATTATAATTTGGACTGGTTGAGTTACTGATAAAGGTTAGGAGCTCCCTAATGGAATGGGAAGTAAAATTTTTTCCCTCTTTAAAAAATACATTTTCCTTCCTCCAAACTCTATTCTAATAAGCCTATTTAAATGTTTGAAAATTTCAAAGAAACTGTTGAAACCATTTTATTTCAGTCACATTCTCCTTTGACTGTGGAACTATCTAACCCTGAACTACTGTATACATAGCCTGTCAATTTTGTGATAGTTTTCTACCTCAGTTGAACAAATTACAAAAACTTACCATTGACTTAAAAAATCCCACATTTGGGCTCGAGCAGTAGCTCAGCGGTTACGGCACTTGCCTGGCATGTGTGAGGACGCGGGTTCAAACCCCAGCACCATGTACACAACGAAGTGTCAGAGCAACAAAGGCCACATGAAAAACTAAATAAGATAGAGTCTCTGTCTCTGTCTCTCTCTCTCTTTTTTAAAACAACAAAATCCCACATTTGCTATCTCCATTTGCATGGATCTGGACCCTCATAAGGCTACAGTCAAGGGCTCAGCAGGACTGTTTCTTTCTAGGTTCAGGAAACCACTACAAGCTCAAATGATTTTGGGGAGCATTCTGCTGTTTGCAGTTGTAGGCCTAAGGTCACCTTCTCCAACTGCCAGTCTCAGGTCTTAGAGGTGATGCCCAGCTGTTTCCCACGTTGCCCTTTGAAACACTCCTCATACCTCAGCAGCCTGCTCTCCGAGACCAGCAAGAGCTTCTCTCTGACCTCAGAGGTGGGGCTTCAAACTGATGAAGTCAGGCCTGCCCAGCATAATTCCCTCTTTGATTCGTTTAAGTCACTTGATCCAGCCTTTCTTTCCATCTGCTTCATCTCTCACTTCTGCCATAGAAAGGAGAAAGGAACTGAATAGTGGGCATAATCCAGGGACTGGAGGCCTTGGGTCATCTTAAAATTTACCTATGACTAATATGTATTCATGCTTTAGGAAACTGAAAATTCAGGGAAGAAGTTTCAGACTAATAGAACTGCTAGATTTTTTTCTTGTCATAAAGAAATTATATTCTGCCGCCCCACCTGCTCTTGTTTTGTCTTGTTTTGCTTTTTGTGGCATACAAGAAGGACCGATTTCAAGAATCCTTTTTAAATGTGAAATGTATTTGAAACACTGATGTTTCTTATAACCACGGTTTCCCAGTTGTCTTTGTTAGAACCTCATAATATTTGTGATTAATGTAATGGTTACCACATAGTGAACATCTATCTATGTGTTAGAATAGCCCTTAAAAAAAGACCGTTCAGTAGGTATTGTCACTATCCTTTTAAAGATAAATAAACCAAAGATCAAAAAGTTCACATCAGCCTGGCATAGTGGTAAACACCTGTAATCCCAGCTACCCGGGATACCAAGGCAGAAGGATTACAAGTTTGAAGCCAGCCTGAGAAACTTAGTAAGTCCTGGTCTCAAAATAAAAAAAATTAAAAGGGACTGGGGGTGTCCTCAGTGCTATAGCACTTGCCTAGCATGTGCAAGACCCTGGATTCAATCCAAAATATCTTTTAGAAAATCACATTATTTTCTGAATAATCTAAATATTATAGGGATAGAGGACTTAGTGAGAGTTAGGCCTTTCTAATTCTAAAATCTGTGGGGTTTTCCCCCTTTATTTCACTATACAGGAAAATCACATGGATTAGGTCAAGTTGACTTACCCATCTGGAAAGTTCACAGAGCCCAATTTTCGGTGTACACTCAAACCTCACTCATGATAATTTCCCCTAGAGCCTTGGGATTTGGCACTAAAAGGATTTAAATCTATAACCAAGAAGAAAGACTGGCATGGAAGAGATGTGTGTATCCCATAGCACTATAGGCACTGCATTGAAATGGTAATAGATTACACTACTGTAGATGCAGTGGAAGACAGATTGAAAAGGGTTAAAATACCTGCATGTTTTATTGCAGTTTAATGTGATTTTCTTCATTACTCTGTGGGAACCATAAAAAAAAGCTTTAAATATTTCTAGAATATTCCCCTGAGTCAATCACTCTGTTAATGCACAGTGACGTTGGAGGATGTATTCTTTCTAAAGAAAGCTAAGTTTAGTAAGACTTGTGAGTTACAGCACTACTCCCACCCTCCTCTCTCCTGTCTAATATTAATCTTATAAGAGCTATGGTAAGGTTTCTCAGGCATTGCTTACTTTAAGGGAAAAGCTTCCTTGTAAGAATCACTCCCTGTAGAGAAGGTTAGCCTCTCAGAAGATTTGAACATCCTCCTGGTTAAGAATTATTGAATATTTTCCACACCCTTCTGCGTGGAAGATTTGTGGGCACCATGTCCATGGAGCATTAGGAGTGTAACAGCAAAAATTTTCTAGGCCTTTTGTGATAGTTCATGGATTCCATCAAGCCAACCAGGACTTTGACCAACAGTCCCTAAGGTGTATAAGTAGTTGAGGAAGCCTCTGTTTTTCAACATATGAATTTAAAGGGCCGGGAATTTATAAACAACTACTAAAAATTATGATGTACAAAAATTTCATTAAGCAGTGCACTTAACTGTGAAGCACTGCTGAAAATGTGTAGCAGATACCCTCTCGCTATGATTCTTTTCCTTTTGAATTCTCTCCTTAGTTATCTTTTCCTCAAGTCATTCTCTTTCTTTCAGTAAAAAATATTTTTAAAATAATTATGAATTGGAGCTTTGTAGAGAAGGTATTTCAAAAGGCTGGCAAACGGTAATTTGCTATAAAGCTAATTTATCAAGATTCAGCGCAGCATGACCCATAGGATGTACCATTCATTGTTTAGACCAGATGGGTGCTTTCACGTAACTATATCCTAGAGAGAAAATGTTGCCTCTGGCTTATTGAATCTATGAAAATTCAGCTACTTTAAAAACAAGGCAAATGAATAGAACTGGATATTGGGAGCACAATGTATGGCAATCTCAGGGGTAGAAGTAGAAGCTAATTTGGGGGAAGATGCACTTTTGGTGACATTCTGACCCTAAAAGATGATGTTGCAATTCAGCTATCATGATCCAAAGAATTAAGTCAAGAATAATGCCAGGCACTCTGTATACCTGCCTCACTTATTCCTCATACCTCATGAAAAAGATATTATTTTCCTCAATAAATATTTAATAAATTTTGGATCTGTTCTTATACCTGGAAGGGAAAAGCTAGAATTCAAATCCAGCTCCATCCAGTCTTAAAAAATGCAATTCAGTTATGACACATGGATAAATATAAGTTTGCGTATTTATATATAAACCAGACTGATGGTTAATGTGATATGACCACCAAAATAATTATATGTCTTAGGCTGTGCCTTCCTTAATTATACCTGCATTGCTCAGGTTGGCTGTGTGAAATACCCACGCTTGAAGATGAAAGTTATCAACATTCTGTCATTTTCTCTCTCTCCTCCATGTGGAAGAATGGACTTTTGGTGATGTTTCACCATATGGGGAGAGAAAGAAACAAAGGAATATCTTAAGAGTATTGTTCACTACCTCAAAAGAATGAGTGAGACCCAACAGAGCAGGTCATGGAACTCTTACTCATGAATGTTTTCTCAGAGTTAAGTACAATTCCTGACATAAAATAGGTTTTTAAGAAATTTGTGAAACGAATGAATTAGTTAACAAATGCCCAATCTTCACCATCTCCTCATAGTGCTTTTCAAACCTTCTACTCTTGTGATTCTTGCAAAGTGAACGCCACCATCCTCTTTCAGCTGACTCAAGTCTGAATGCAGGTGTGACTCTCTATTCTATGTTACTCACCCTATAACACTCACATGTAAATGGTGACCACATAGTAGCTCCTCCCTCTGCTAGAGTAGTCCTTCAGGCTTCCTCTCCTCTTTAGCCCAGTGGTTGTTTTTCTCTTTTCACTGTGGTTCAAATCTATACCCTCCATCTATGTGCTACTGGGTTGCCTTCCTAAGTGCTATTTTTGCCCCCAGTTTTGAAATCCTCCAATCCATCTTCCACATGATGCCGTTATCTTTTGAAACACATTTCTAGTTATAACTTTAGAATCATTCAGTCATTTCATTTTGCACAATCGTGATTAATGTCTTGAATGAGGCTGTTAGTTTCCATATTAGTTTTCCTCCCAAAGTTTGTGTGTGAAAGAAACAATTTCAGAAGTTTTGGAGGTGAAGTGATTGGGTTATGAGAGACTGAGTGGTTACTATAGCCAGGCAGGGTGTGACTAGAGGAGGTGGGTCATTGGGGACATGCTTTTAGGGCATATATTTTGTGAGCTGTGTTTACTCTTTCTCTGCTTCCCGGTGCCATGTTTCCAGCTACTTTCCTCCACACACTTCCTCAATGATATTCTGCCTCACCTTAGGCCCTAAGGAATGAAGTCAGCCATCAATGGACAGAGACTTCTGAAGCTGTGAGACTCAAATAAACTTTTCCTCCTTTAAAATTGTTCTTGTCAGGTCTTTTGGTTGCAGCAGCAAAAAAACTGACTAAACCAGGGAAACAACAACAACAACGAAACACCCTGCAATGGTTTCCTTGATTATTAACATTAACTTTGGAATCAATTCCTGCTAGCTTTTTTCCCCCAGAACATTACATTACCATTTTTTCTTCTCATTATCAAATACTTGACTATAACCATTCCACAAACCCTTAAATATAAAGGTAATTTCCATGTTAAAAATAATTAAAATTGGGCTGGAGTGGTGGCTCGGCAGTTACGGCGCTTACCTAGCATGCGCAAGTAACACGGGTTCAAAACTCAGCACCCACGTGCACAGCTAAGTGTCTGAGCAATGAAGGCCATGTGAAAAACTCAATAAAAATTGATTCTCTCTGCCTCTCTCTCTCTCTCTCCCACTCTCTGTCGTTCTCTCTTAAAAAATAAAATAAACTGTTCCTTGACTCAATAGGACACTAATCTTATTTTTTTATAAGCAATTGTCCACCTAATGCTTATTTCTCATCCTACCGGTTTTCGTAAGCTTTTTTGTTGCTGTGACTAAAGGACCTACAAGTACAATTTTAGGAGGAAAAGTTTATCTGGGTGCTCACAGTTTCAGAGGCCTCACTCCATAGAAGGCTGGCTCCTTTCCTCAGGGTTCGAGGTGAGGCTGAATATCATGGCAGAAGAGAAGCACGTCAAGGAATGGCTCCAGGAAGCAGAGAGAAATTTCACTCACCAAATCCAAATAGATATCCAAAGGCACGCCCCCAGTGACCCACCTCCTCCAGTCACGCCCTCCCTGCCTTCAACTGCCATTTAATCTCTATCAGGGGATTAACTCACTGACTGGATTAAGGCCCTTATAACACATTCATTTCACCTCAGCATTATTGCAGTGTCCCACATGAGATTTTTGGGGACACCTCACTGTCAAACCACAACACTGTCTTAGCCTGGCTTCTCCCACTATGACTCCACTGAAACTTCTCTAAGTTGAGCTTCCTGTCACTAATTCCAATGTTCAGAACTCATCTTCCTTGGCCCTGTAGCAACATCCGACAGCTGTCCATCACTTTTCTTTCCCCTGACGGATTCCCTTCCTAGCATTGTGACATCATACCCTCCTTGTTTTCTTTCTATTTCACTAGTTATGTTTTGTTTTCCATTGCAGCCTTTTTCTTCTCTACCAGGCTATTGAATGGCAGCTTCTCAGAGCAGTTATAAACTCTTTATTTACTCGACATCTCCATTTGAAAGTAACTTCAGATATTCATTGAATGCTTACTATATATTGGGCAAAGTACTGAGAAACAAGACATTTATAAAGCAGCCCCTGACATCTAGGAAGTGATCTGACACTTACAATGAGACCGTTTTTCTCCTACTGGGCATAAATAAGCTCTCCATCATCAGACAAGGTCACTGTGAGACCATGCGACAAAACAAGACCACTGTATAACTTTATTTAGGCACAGAAAAAACAAGATTACTGTGTAAGATACCAAACACTCCTGTCTCCTCATTAATAAGTGTGGCTGCTACTTTATGGATTACAACTTAACCTTGCTGTATAGTCTGCCTTCATCATTGGTAAAATTTATTGAGATATCCAATTTTAGAATTGCCACACTTCCTGAGAGCACATGCTACATGAGTGAACTTCTGTTTGTTTGGCTCCTTCCCCAAACCCTCAAAGCCCAAATCCTGTAACAGATCCCCTCCTAATATGTGTTCCTGAGATGCTCATGGACCCCCATGTTGTGCTTTCTGCTTCACTATATTGAGTAATAAACTCAACTTGTTCAATTACAAGTGTTTTCCTGATGTCTTTGTTTGGTGAGCATGGACAGCATAAGCATTTTAAGTGTATTATGTTATTATTACTGGTTCAACATATTCCTCCACGTTGAAGGGATTCATCACTACACATTCAAATATGCATACATAATGACAAAGTAACTTAAATCTGATCCTTGTCCAGGATCTTGTCCCCCTTCACCCACTCCCTGATGTCTTCTCTCCTCTGTGATTCCCTCATATTACAGATATAAATGACCATATACATACATATTGATTTTTGAAATTTCCTGTTTTAAATGCCTGTCTGAATGTAATTTGGTTTCTCAGGGGAGTCATGGGTAAGTATTAATAACCCCCCTTTCCGTCCCTCTCATCTCTCCCTCTCTCCTCCTTTCACCCTCTTCCTGCCCCCTTCATAGCTCCCCAGATTATGTGTGGGAATTTGGTGGGTCTATCCTAGGTTTTACTCTAGCTTCCACATATAAGAGAAAACATACGACCCTTAATTCTCCGTGTTTGGCTTATTTCATTCAACATGACTTTTGCCATTTCCATCCATTTACCTGCAAAAGCTGTGATATCATTCTTTCTAATAGCTGAGTAGAACTCCATTTTGTACGTGTGTGTATCTGTAAATGTGTGTGTGTGTGTGTGTGTGTGTATAACAGTTTTTGGATCCATTCATCAAGTGAAGGGCATCTGTGTTGATTCCATAATTTAGCTATTGTAAATTGAGCTGCTGTAAACATTGATGTAGCTGTGTCTCTGTAATATGCTGATTTAGCTCTTCTGAGAAAATACCCAGGAGTGGCATAGTTGGGTCCTACAGTGGGTCCATCCCTAATTTTTTGAGGAGTCTCCACAGTGCTTTCCAGAATAGCTACACCAGTCTGCAGTCCTACCAACAATGTGTTTGTGTTCCTTTCTCCCCACAACCCCACTAGCATTTGTTATTGCTCATATTTTTCAACTTTGCCATTCTGACTGGGGTGAGGTAAAATCTTAAAGTAGTTTTTATTTGCATTTCTCTGATTGCTAGCTATATAAAACATTTTCTCATATATTTATTGGCTTTATGAACTTCCTCTGTTGAGAAGTTTCTATTTAGTTCCATAGCCCATTTATTGATTAGATTGATTGTGTATTACTTTTTAAATTATTGCTACAACTCTATAAATTGTAATCATTACTATTATCTTTCCCAGTGTATGTGAAAGCAAACTGAGGCTTAAAGATGTTAAAATATTTTACCCAAGATCAGTCAGTAGTAGAGGATTTGAACCTGGACAGTATGAGTCTAGAACTAGTGTTCTTAAGAAATATATTATGCTTCCTCGATAAATTTTATTCAAATAGACTGAATAAATAAATTCCCATTTCCAATTCTCCATCCCCTAACTTTAGACATATGGACTTCCTTTCTGTTCTATTCCTTCATATGGTTTATTTAACCCAGTATAGCCAAAATATTATCATTTAAACAAGTAATTAGAATAAAATTGTTAATGAGATATTTTACACTATTTCAAACTAAGTCATTGAGATTTGGTGTGCGTTTTATATGTACATTTCTCTATGTGATCTAACTACACTTCAGCGTTTGAAAGACACATGTAGTTAGCACATCTTAGAACATGGAAATATTTCTGGCTTTAAGAAATTTAGACATGGCTTTATAATTCTACCCCATCGCCCACCCAAGACACATTAAATCAATAAGTGCTTTCTTACTTTATGGTATATGAGGTAGTATGATTAAATTTCTTCTTTTTATTATGTGTAAAATATTTACCTTCTTGATAACAGCTTATCAATGCAGCAATAGATTCAGTTATCATAATATAATCGTTGTAGATTTAGAATGTATTGACTTGACTTAAAGGACTATACCTTGCTGTCAAATTTCAATACTGTAGTCTCATTGAACTACAAATTTATCAAGAAAAGCTTTTGCTTATCAGAAACTTCACATTTTCCAAGAATAGAATCATGTAATTCCAAACTACATGCAATAGAAAATCTCAGAGACATTTCATTATTTTTTTCTTCAAGGTGCAATAGCTCAGCATTGCCTTATCTTAAAAATAGTAATAGACAAATAGTGTCCAGGAGCTCCTGGATGAAATTTTTGATAGTCAGAATAAATTGGTATGGTTAACTCTTTAATATTTAAAAGACCACTGAGATCTCTTGAAAAGTTATGATACTTTGATTTCAATTAGGACAGTGATGGAAATAATAAAATCTTCTTTAAAGAAAATTTGTGCCATAATGAGAAGGCTATAAAATTAAAATATAAATAACAGTCTCATGAATATACATTTTTTATAGACAAATTTTCAATTTATTGGTGGTGATAAGTATATCTCAGATGAATTTCAATAAAAGAAACTGATTCATAGGAAGATATATCTTCTTGGTAGACAGAGGCAAAATGTTATCACGTTTCTGATGGGCTTTATTAGTTCACAATTTTTTAATGAAAATCTTAGTATTTTCCACTTTTCGATTGCTAAGGCTAATGTCGGAAATAAACAAGAGGCCCACAGGCCTTCTTGGAAATGTTAATATTTCTCCTAGAATATTCATTTGCTGACAATATTAATAGTTTGCTCTTGAAGATTTTATCTTTTGATTATTTTCTCTTTATCATCATTCATTCTTTATTATTAATTCAAACTCTTCAGAAGTATAGTAGAAGAAATGGGACTTGTGAGAACCACAAGAAATTTGGAGAGATTTTTTTTATTCCTTAATATAACTTGGTCAACACAGGGTGGACAATATAAAATGGATTCATGTCTTATGCCTTTTGATACAGTCCCTTTATGAGACATCCTTCTATAAAATACATTTTATTTTTCCTTTAGTCATTCTGCCTTGCTACTCCAGCTCCAAATAGACAGTGCCACAAGCATCGAAGACCTTAAGAGGAAACTTTGGAGAGAGGAACTAAGAAAAGAAGCTCCTTACCACAGGCCAATATGGAGGGAATCTCCATTATTGTTCCCCTTTGTTTTTCCTTTGCAACTGCACCCTGATTCTTTGGAACTGTGCCAGAGATCAGGAGCCTGAAACTCTGAATGAATCCTATCTTTCTGGCCAGGGGAACTGTGAAGAAAGACTTTCTGAGAACTAGAGGGTATGACTGAAAGAGAATCGTGGCAGGAAAGAGCTGGAGAAGGATTTTCCTAATTTTTCTAGTTGAAAATAAATATTATGAATACTGAAGTCATCCCTAGGCTTGAAATATGGTTTCTATAGATGTGACAACATGGATGATTGATGTATGAAAATCTAATATTGCTATTTTTACCTTATTAAAGACAACATAAGGACTTTGGAATTTTGGAAAACTTCAACAATATTTCCCTGCTATTGACTTATATGTCATTATAGTCTTGAATATATCTTGTAAATACACACACACACACACACACACATATATATATTTACATTGTTTTAGGTCATCAAAATTAACTTAAATTTACTCATACATTTAAACCTTTTTCTCCCCTTGTTTCTTCCAGCTTTCATCTGGGATAATTACCTATTTTCCTAAAGAATACCAGATACTACTTTTTTTATTTCCTTTTAGTATCATTAGCCTTCAAAAATCACCTTTACTAAATTGAACTTAGTTTCTTTTTATCCTATAACACTCCTTGTATCTGTGGCCTGAAATCCTTTATTAGAAACTTCTAGCTATTAGTGTTTCATTTTCAAGCATTATTTCTTCCCCCTTCTTTTTTTTCCAATTTTTAAATGGTGCATTATAGTTGTACTTAATGGTGGGAGTTATTGCTACTTATTCATATATGCACATGATATAACAACATAATTTAGGAAATATCATTCCCTAGATTCCCTTTTGTTCTGTGTCCTCTTCAGATTTTAATCTGTTATCCTCTTCCATGGTATAATCTATGTCATATGTAGCATTCTCTATTCTTGTGTCTCTTCATGTTTAATTATGTATGGTTTCTTATGACCTGTGCTCTTATTTCCCAACTTTTTCTTCAGCTATGTCTTTTCCAATGTTGACTTATCTGTTGAGTTCTTATTTTGGTTATTGTCTATTTTTAAATTCCACATTTCCATTCATTCTTTTTTTAATCTTTTAAGGTAGCTAATGAAATTTCCAATCTTTCATATCTGGAACTTTATATCTGTTATAAATTATATATATATATTCCTATTCTATTTTTCATTTACATGGATTTCTATTTATATTCTTTTTTCTGGCTTTGCTCATGTTGAAATGTCCTTTGATGGGTATGTTCATTTAAAGTTATGGGTCTTATATTTGATTTATAGAAGTAATATAAAGTCTAGGATGATGCTTCTTATAGAGATGAGTTTTGTTTACTTCTCTTAGGCACTTGGTGATACTGAAACCAGAATTTCTCTGCTTCTACTGTTGGGTAGAGTCTGTGTAGTAAGCTGAGAAAGCTCGTTTTACTTTTAGAAACTAATCAAGGCAGAGGATACATGCCAGCATCAGCTCTGAGGGTCACAGCCAACAAAGCCAGATTCTTTTCCATTGTTATTGAGTGTTGTATTGCAGTTCTTAATGGCAGGATATGCCCCCTCCAACTTTACAGCAGACCTCAGAAACTCACTACCCACTTCTTCTTTCTGGATTCTTATTTTGCAAATCTAAATAATGAAATTCATGGACAAAGGAAGACAAGAGTGAAAGGAGTAGGGTTAACTCAAGCATGAAGAAAGTAGACAGAGTACCCAGCAGGGTGAGAGGAGACCATATAGCAAAATGCTGCTTGAATGTTTTAGTCTAGGGATTTATATATAGCTCTTGAGTCAATACTATTCATCTAAATTCATGTTCATCGGGTTTTGGAAAAGTATCAATGATATTGGTTGGCCCTTGTGTCTGAACTTTCAACTCTGCCTCCATGTCCCTTTTCCAACGGCTCGTTGACCATGGCTTGGCTACCACAATGTAACAGGTCAGCGTGTCCTGGCTAGCTGGCCTGCGCTAGCATGGTGAGTGAGCTCCATACAGCCATAGCCTGACTCAGTGCCCATGTTTCAGCTTGCTTGGGCAAGCTGCTCTGGGACCAGAGATTGGTTCAGTACCACAGGCACGGGATCACCATAGTCTAACTTTAGCAATTGAAATGATTCAAAGCTGAACTGTAGTCCCTGTAGTGCTTTTTCTACTTAAGACTAGCTGTTATCTGCTTCTGGATTACTAGAATCATCTCCATGGTAAGACTTGAATATCTGTCTTTCTTTTCTAGCCCATAGAAGTCATCAAAAGTAGGAGTAAGCCTTTCAATCATTTAGAGACATTCACTAATGAAAATATGAATAATCCACTCAATATTCCTAGGGTAATTCCACGTGATTGCCAATGCTGTCTTGTGAACTTACTGTGTTAAAGTTCGGTCTTCCCTAGAATCTTGCCTGGTAATTCTTGAGTATCTTGCTATTCTTTAATCCTTCCAAGCACATTTATTTTTTTCATACTTCATCTTGCCTTTCTAGTTGTCATTATAGGGAAGACTACACCAAACACCTTGTCCTCCAATTTCATGCTTTGATGAATTCTCTTTTTCATTAAGCTAAGAAGTTGGTGATGGTTGATGCTGGGAGAATTGGTTGGCCCACCACTTTCCAAGTTTTGCGGTGATGGCCACATTTCCCTATAGGATGTTGGACATTTAATACTGATATTCTTTTGGCCTTTAGAGTTCTCCAATTACTCTGAGATAAGAGGAAACATCCCATTTAATATCCATTATTGTTTATTTCTCACAATTAAAATTAAATTGTATTTTGTAGTCTCTATTTCTAAGAAATTTGAGTTTATGAAAATTATCTCATTATGTCTGATATGTTGAATTTCATGTGAAAGTTATTTTGTCCTTGAGCTATTTTGTCACATCTAGTGATGAAAACTAGTTAAGGTAAAAAACCAAAATAATGTTTACATGACAAATAAGACATTGGGCAAAATAGTTCTATATTTTCTTGAGCTGGTTCCTCTTGTTGCTATCAGTCCATATATTGAGAAAGTAGAATTCATATTTTAAAGGACTCAATCCTCCTTTAAAAGCAGAGTAAACTGATTTCTGACTTTTTAGCTATTTAGTTTATTGAGCTTAGCTGTTTATGGCCTAGCTCTACTATTTGGATTATAGTTATTTTTTGAACAAGGGTTTAATGTTTATAATGTGACATCAGAAGGCTGTTTAAGTAACTTGCATTACATTGTGAAGAAGGTCATGAAAGAGGCTAGCTGAGTGCTCAAATAATAAACCAGAACTAGAGATTTCAGAGCATTTGGGAGAGAAATTATATTTGTTTATTCAACTATTTGAATACCTGTTATGTACTGTATGCTGGTGATATAATTGTAAGCACAATTCAAATGTGATGTTTTAATGTAACACATACTTCATGGGGTTAGAGGTGAAATAAACATGGAGAGGAGATAGCATAAAATGCTTGAAATATTATTTAATAATCTAGCCTCTTTTTTCTTTTTAAATCATTTCAAGTATAATTTTTATCATTTTATTGAAGTTGCATGATAGGTCAAATTTCTGTAATATAATGTTCTCATTTTTTCCCTATCACAAGCTATATTTAATCACAGTTTTCACAAATTTTACATATTTTTAAATGACCTGAAAAGTTTCAGACTCTTCATAAACACTTTCATTGAGACATAATATTTATACATATTTATGGAATATAGTATGATAATTTGTTACATATATACAATGTGCAATGATCAGATCAGTGTAACAAACATTCACATCTCCTCAAACATTAATCTCATTAATCATTTCTTTCTGATGGTGACTTTCTAGATTTCCTTTCTGGTTATGAAACATATCATAGATTTTTGTAGACAACAGGTACCCTACTGTGATATAGAAAACTAGAACAAATTCCTCCTTACCTGTTTTTGTGTGACTTATCTAACATCTTTTCACCACCTCCCCATAGCCCTTCCTAGTGTCTAGTGACCATTGTTCTACTCATCCTGTGAAACTGACTTTGTAATTTCCACCCAAGGGTGAGGATAGGTGGAATTTGTCTTTCTGAGTCTGGTTTATTTTATTTAACATAATGACCTCCAGTTCCATTCATATTGCAGCAAATGATGGAATTTTATTCTTTTTGTGGCTGAATAATATTCTATTGTACATAAATAACACACTGTGTTTATCTATCCGTTAGTTGGTAAATACCTTCATTGATTCCATTTCTTGTTATTTTGAATAGTGCTACAATAAACATGTATGTTTATAAAATTATTTCATTGCTTTTTATATATACTCACTGGTGGGATTCCTGGATCATATGGTAATTACGTTTTTAGCTTTTTGAAAGAATTTCTATACTTTTTTCCTTTGTAGCTCTACTAATTTACATTCTCATAGCAGTGTGTAAAAGTTCCCCCTTTCCGCATCCTAACCTGTATTTTTTTATTTTGTAGTTTTTGATAATAGTCATTCTAACTGGGGTGAGGTAATAGATCATTGTGGTTACAACGTGGATTTCCTGATGTCTAGTGATATCATACATTTTTTTCATATGTATGTGCATTAGTTTTGTATTTCTCCTTTTGAGAAGTATTTATCCATATCTTTAGCCCATCTATTAATTGGATGATTTGTTTTGTTGCTGAGTTTTCTGAATTCCTTGTATCCTTATATGTTCTGGGTATTAATTACTTGTTGGATAAACAGTTTACAAATGTTTTCTCTCATTGCTTAAGTTTTATTCCTTAATTTCTTTCTTTAAAGAGAGAGGGACAGTGAAGAGAGACAGAGAGAGAGAGAGAGAGAATCAATTTTTTTTAGTTTTTCATGTGGCTTCCGTTGCTTTGAGACTTCATTGTGTATGTGGTGCTGGGGTTTTAACCTGCATCCTCGTGCATGCCGGGCAAAGTGCCGCAACTGCTGAGCCACCACTCCAGCTTCTGCTTAGGTTGTCTTTAAACACTGGCAATTGTTCCCTTTGCTGAGCGGAAACTTATTTGAAATGATTCTATTTGTCTATTTTTACTTCTGTTGCCTGTGCTTTTGAGGTCCTGTCCAAAGAATCTTTGCTTAAGCCAGTGTCTTGGAGTGTTTCCATTATATTTTCTCGTGGTAATTTGAGTTTCAGTTTTTACATTCAAGTCTTGGATCATTTTGAGTTTATTTTTGTGTATGCATCTGTAAGTCCAGTTGTACCACGACCATTTATTGATGACACTCCTTTTTCCAATGTGTGTTTGTTGACCCTTTGTTAAAATAAATCAGCAGTATGAATGCAGATTAATATAGGAATTCTCTCTTCTCTTCCATTGGACTCTGCGTCAGTTTTTATGCCAGTACTATACTGTTTCAGTGACTATAGTTTTGTGATATGTTTTGAAGTCAGATGTTGTAATGCTTCAAACTTTCTTGCTGCTTTCCTTTTCTTTTGTACTGCATCACTTGGGCTATTCTGAGTCTTTTGTGGTTTCCTGATTTAGGATTTTTAATCCTGTGAAGAGGAATAATAGGGATTGCAATCAATATGTAGGTTGTTTTGGGTAGTATAGTCATTTCAGCAATTTTAATTCTTCCAATTTAAAAAAAATTAAAAATAGAATTATATTTTAAAATTAACAGAAATATTTTAATACTTATCTTCGAGATAGATTAATTCCCACAAAATTTAAATGTGGCAGTTGTTAATCCCTATGTAGTCAAATAAACTAACATATGCTAACCTTTCAAACAATTGCCTTATAGATTTATGTTGGAAATAAGATTTGTTTAGATATGAAAAAAGTTTTGAAATTATATCTTTTCAAAACTTTAGAGAAAACAATGTCTCAAGTAAAGCAAGTGAAGATTACTTGAACCATTAAATTAATAAATACTTATTTTATGTAATAACTGACAAAGGAGGTAAAAATAATTATTTTATTCATATATCACACAGTTTTATAAAGTTCTGATTATGTATATATTCTAACTTAGTTTTACCATTTTATATGGAAAAGGAATAGGTAAAATAATAATAAGGTAATTATAAATCCAAAATATGATTTTGAATATATGTTAGAGTAATGTTTGAACAAGTACTGGATTATAATGTAAGAATCAGAACTGAAATACTTGAAAAAATGATATCCAGATACCCAATTTGGAGTAATTCGCTAAATATATATGAAACCACACATACAAAAAATGTAGAATTTACAGATCCACAAAATACCTGTAAAGAATATCATAGTCATTGGAAATTCTGGATTAATTTCACGGAACTCTGAATATAATCTTGATAGAAGATTATCTCATTCCTGGGAACTATGATGTTGATATGACACGTAAAGCATTAAAATTTTCCAAATTTAATTACTAATTACAATTTTTTTCTTCCTTGTTGTTGATATTTCAGTATAGTTCTCTTTAGGCTTCTTTTCACGTGCTGTTTTCTTATTTAAAAGACTGTATTGTGGTTGCAATAATATGTGTTTTACCATCATGTTTAAAATTAACATTGTAAAAATAGTTTTCATATGATTATATAAACTTCATAGTAACCTTTTCAAATAACTGTGGACTATTTCTGAAAATGCATCTGAGGAACACATAGATTATGGTCAACTGGGCATTTAGGTTTATTTCACTCCCAAGTATATTGCTTAGGTGAACATCTTTTTACCTACAGTTTTCAGTATTTGGGGTTCTGTTTATGGCATATTCCTGGAATTAGGGTTATTTTGATCAAAATATTAAAATATACTGCAGCCACATGTATAGTGTGAGTTCTAGTGAGTGTTTTCATTTGCATTATGTTTATTTTAATTATCATTCCTCTTTAAGTTATCTGATCACATCCTTTATCAACACTTCTATGGACTCTTAAGGATTATTTCATGAATGTATTTGGGTGGTTTATATAATGAAAAGCAACCCTTTGCATATTGGTAATAACTATTTGCCTGAGGCTTTCATATGTTTTTCACTCTGTTCCTCTCCTTCTACCAAAGAAAATATAAACAGTACATTTTATAGTATGAAATCCATCACTCTTTTCCATTAAAATTTCTGTCCTTATTTCTAGCCTTAAAAATCCTCTACTTTACATGAGTTTTATAAATATTTTCTTCTATTTTTGTTTTCTTATAATTTTATTATTTACATGTATTTATATATGTGTGTGTGTGTGTGTGTGTGTGTGTGTGTGTGTGTGTGTGTTATTTGGCATTTGGAGTAAGATAATTCCAATTTGAGTTTTTCTTGAAAGTTCTTAATGAATTGTTCTAATATTTACCAAAAAGAACTTTTTCTTTTATAATTTTATGTTACGGAGTTTTAATCTGTATTAATTTTATTTACTTGTCTGAAGATGTGTATATATAATATAGGTATTATATATAAGTATTATACGTATGTAATATATGTATGCATATTATATGAAAAGTAATATATATTATTTCATGCCACACTGTTTTAATTTTTGTAGTTTAATGATGCATTTCAATGTCTGGTAGGGATAATCACATAGCTTTGTCAATTGTCATATTGTCTTTGATACTCTTGACTCTTTATTTTATTGTATAAAAATTAGGTTAATTTTTAAGTCTCAAAAATTCCATTATTATTTTAATTGATAATCTAAAAACTGGCAAGTTAATATGAGAAGAATATGGTCTTTACAAGAACTTTGATATGTTTTAATATAAGTTGTTCCCCTAAAACTCCTGTGTTAATGCAGGAATATTCGTAGGTGAAATGTGAGCTGTAACCTAATCAGTCTATCCTAGTTTGACTGGACTAATTGGTTGGGAACTGTAAGCAGATGGGGTGTGACCAAAGGAGACAGGTTGCAAGGGGTGTGTACGGGAAGAGGTCATATTTTTTGTGGCTCCTTACCTGCTCCCCCTTTTGGCTTCCTGGTGATGATGAGTGGAGCAGCCCTCCTCCACCAGGAAGTTCTGCCTCACTTTGGCCCCAGAGCAGTGGAGACTGTTGGGGATGGACTGAACCTCTGAAATTGTGAGCCAAAATGCATTTTTCCTTCTATAAGTTGCTCTTGTCAGATATTTTAGTCACAGCAATGGAAAAGTGACTAACACAGAAATTGGTTCTGAGAAGTGGGGTCAGGGCTGTGAGTACTCTGACCATGTGTTTCAGAAACCTTTGGAACAGGTTTGTGGGAGGAATTTGGAAAAAATTGGAGATGCAGCCTAGAGAAGCCTCAGAACGTTATCAGCAGAGTTTAATAGGTGGTTCTGACGGAAGATCAGAAAACCAGAGCACTGATAGGAATGTGGACAGTAAAGTCTTTGCTCACATGGTTTCAGAGGGGCACAAGGATTCTGTTGGGAAGAGGACTGGAGGTCATTCCTGTTACATTCTGGAAAGGAAATTGTCTCCATTTTGCCCGTGTCCTGGGACTGTCTCTGTGCCTGAACTTAAAGATGATGGATTACTTACTCTGGTCGAGGAAAGTTCAATGCAGCACAGCTCTCAGGAAAGGACTTAGATATTGCTGGCAACTTTTAGACAGTTTACTGTTAGAATCAAGAAAGGTAGCAGAGAAGGATTTTAAAATCTTGCAATTAAGCCAGAGAAAATGCAGGTAAAACTGGGGTCAAGGAATCTGTAGTTGTTGAAGAAATTACCACCACTAAAGAGAAGTTAAATACTTTTCACAGAGAAAATAGGACAGATGCCTGAGTGGGTTTCAGGAATTGTACAGATCATACCTGTTATAGGCTTAAGGGTGTAAAAGTAAAAATTTTTTTGAGTACAGACCATGGAGGTTCCCTGCTTTCATAAGGATGCCCAGAAAATTGTGTCCCTGTGATTCACTGTGCTCAGCTGCCCAATCATCCAGAGATCACCGTAGCTATAGTCCAACAGGGCCCAGCTTCAGCTTGAGCTGGTAGAGACCTTGACTGGTTCTGCAGGAATGCAGGGTGCTGGAATTAGGGCTTCATGGATGCTTCCACTGAGATTTCAAAGGAATGACTGAGGGGCCAGGCAAAGTGAAGCAGCATTGAAATCTTGCAGCTGCCCCTGAGAGAGGGTGCCTGACACTGTGAAGGTGAAGCAGAAGCTGGAATGGAGACTCCAGGAGTGAAGAGGTGCCAGTGGCATGGAATGTCTGCTGAGGGAAGCTTCTGACTGTGGAGAGAGCCAGGCTAAGAGAGGCTGTGAGCACTGAAACTGCTAAGGCCGAAGGGGTGGGGCTGCCCAAAGTTCCATGGAGACCACTTCTTACTGCCCTGTGCCTCAGAGGCCAGGTGCAGAGCCATGAGGACTTGTTTGCCCAGCTGGGTTTTGGTCTTCTTTTGGTCTCATACCTTTAATATGACCCTTTCTCCCTTTTAGAATGGGAACATTTACTCTGTGCCATTATATGTGGGACACGTGCAATTCGCTTTTAATCATTACAATGACTCACAGCAAGAAGTTTGAATCTCAGATGAGATTTTGGTCTTGGATTTTTGAGCAACGCTAGAACTGTTAAGACTATGAGAGAACTCTTGGTGATGGACTGAGTGCATATTCAGTGTGAGATGAAAATGCTTTTGGGAGGCAGGGCAGAATACCATGGTTTGAATATGACGTGTCTCCCTAAAGCTCCTGTTATTAATGCAGGAATACGTAGAGGTGAAATGATTAGATTAGGAGAGCCATAACCTGATCAGTCCATCCTAGTTAGAATAGACCAACTAGAGCAGAGCAGTCCTCCTCTTCCATGTCATTCCACCATATTTTACCTCATCTTGGGCAAAAGCAGTGGAATTGGTCAACTAGGGACTGAAACTATGAGCCAAAATAAACTTTTCCTCCTCTACATTGTTCTTGTCAGGTATTTTGGTCATAGTGATGAAAATCTAACACAAATTTACTATTTACCTTTATCATCACATAGCATATCTCTCTGAACATAATTAAATCTTTTCCTATATTTTAAAAATATGTAGAATGTGATTTTTCTTTTGAAGAGAGAGAGGGGCACAGAGAAAGAGAGAGAGAAAAAGAAAGGGAGAATCAATTTTATTTGGTTTTTCATCTGGCCTTTATTTCTCCAACACTTAGTTGTGTATGTAGTGCTGGGGTTTAAATGCAGATCCTTGTGCTTGTCAGACTGTTGAGCCCCTGCTCCAGCCCTGGATAATTTTATATGTAAGTCAAAAACATGCATGCTATTAAAATTATTCCCAAGTTGGAAAACCATTGTGAAGTCAGACAGACAAAGTTTAGAGCTTCTCTATCACTTAGTATATAATGAATTTTTCTGCCACTTAACTAGAATAATGAACTCTATTATCTTTTCAGTTTATTCTTATAAAGTTTCTGACTATACAAACTATACAATAAGATTATATGACAGTTATTTTTATCTTCATTATCAAGATTTATAACCCTTATTTCTTCTTACGCTGGCTAGTGTTGTTGACACAATAATAATTAAAAAAAGTGATTAAAGATATTTTCATATTTGATCACAATTTTATAAGAATATCTCTAGTATATCACTGTAAGTTGAAATAAATATTTTTATCTTCATTAGGATGTATGCTTGTATGCTTATATGTGTTTCTGTGGGAACACATAATCTTCAACCAAAACCCTTTTTGTTTTGGTTTTTTTTTTCTTACTCAATGCATAAGCACACTGTTTTATGCATCATAATCATAAGATATGAAATCAGAGTTCTGCTTTTCTCTCTGAACCCAATTTGTCTCTGAAGATCACTCAGGGAAGCATGAGTATACAGAATAAGAGATTTATTATGGGGTTGAGAGGAAGTGAAGAAGAATTTGCATCGGAAGGAGAGTCTGAAGTCATTATAGGTCAGCAAGGTCGGTAATTGAGAGGAAAGCAGGATTTCAAGGGAGGGGAAGCTGGCACAAACTGGGACCTGTCCCTGTAGCATCCTGCTTTGGGTGAACTGAAGAGGAAGTCAGTGTCCTTCATGAGCAGGTCCAAACGCACCAGTATAAGTCTCAAGGAAACCAAAGGAGGAGCTACATTGAGAGCTGGAGGTGAGCTGGTAGTTATAGGCATGTCTTGTGCAAAACACCTGTACTCTATGACAGCCTTTTGAACCAACTGCTGCTGCTCTACTTTTATGTTCCAATACCATGGCCGGGTCTACCCTGGAAGCAGATAGGGAAGGGAATTCTGGTAAATGTCTATGCAACTTAGTTAAGTTAAACTAGTATACTTCATTACAATTTACTCTACAATGGGAATAATATTCATCTAGGATAGTGTCATAAAAGAGAAATTACATAAAGTCTACAGATGTGATATAAGCCCAGTGACTGATGGCTGCTACTATTAACATTATAATTTGTTTTTGGAGTTATGGTGATTTGGAGGTGCATTTCTTTCCATACTTCACAAATAATCTGGTACGGAGTTGTCACAGAAAATAGATTGTAAAATACAATGGTTACCTGGTGTTTTATGCATGCATATTAACAGGAACAATAGGAAGGCATTCACTGCAGGCCACCAAAATAACTATGAAATTTCTCTCATATGTTAATAAATAATATTTTAAAATCATGTCCTTGGTTAATCAAAACTCTTATAACTAATAGAGATTATGTGAAGTCAATAGTGAAATTCTTTACAATTTCTTTAGGTGAATCTTGAAAATACATTGGCACACAAAAATTTTCTTTAAAGAAGAAATTAAAGTCTCATTGTGTGTGTTTATAGTTCTCGCTTTTATGCTACCCATGACCCTCTCTTTTCTTTTAGTCTCTGTTACCTATGTATCCCCTAGGTGATATAGATCACATTCCACCATAATGAGCTAATGTTTGACCACTGAGTTTAAGTAGTAAATCCTTAATAACTTTATACTATCATATTTACTAAAATGGGAGAGGGTAAGTAAAGTTTAATTCTTTCATGTTTGTAGGGCTAGGGGGAACTTTAAAGTCTTAAAGTTTCTTGAAAGCCTGAAACTTTTAATAATCATATTTGTTGATAAGACTTCTCAAAATCATTGTGATTTTCACCGAAAAACATTATTTTATTCAGAAGATCTAACAACTAATACCCGTGTTGCATGACGACTTTTACTAGAGATGGAACAAGGTTTTGTAGGATCTGAAAATATATATGACTTGGGTGAGAATTCTTCAAGGAAAATCATTCAAAATTATGAAGGCAAAATGATTAGGAATATAGTCTTCACCCAGGATGGGGTTATTTAATTCAGGGACCCTGAAGCTGCAGCTTTATTAACCTCATGTAAAATTGGTCTCTGCTCTTAGGAAATATTGGATAGCCTTTTCATCAATATTAAATATTTTTAAACAAAATTAAGATGGTTTTGATGAAAACTTTCATCATATGTATGTATGTAATTTTATATTGTAAAATAATCCACTTTTTAATTCTAAGAACTCTCCTAAATGATATGTAGTAGCTTCATGGTTTATTTCTATTTTGAGTGCTGTTAATCTTTTGATGAAAACAAAGATATTAAAAGTTATTATTCTAAAATTTGTCAGCAGTATTTATTTCATACCTACTGAAATAATGGTATAAAACATCATTTGGGTCTTTCTTCTCAACAATTTTATGCCAAGAACAACATAACTCCTGACTCATGAGGGTACTTTGGAAAGGGTAAATGAAATGGTAGCACAAGGTTTACTTTAACAACTGAAAAAATGTGTCATATGTATTAATGTCAACAACTGGAATTTTACCTCATTAGGCAATTTCTGGATCTAAGGCTCTGATTATTATTCTAAGCAGAAAAAAATATGCTAATTATTCACTCTGAATGTAGAAGGAAAAAAGGTGTAAAATCTCCCGTTAGCCGTGTGACCATGTACTAATTGCATGTCATGTGTCAAAATAATGCAGCTCACTGTGCCTAAAGCAATTAGACACACAGAGCTCCATTAATGAAGCACTGTCTGTCAGTAAAAGTGTTTTCTGTGCTATAGTTGAAGATTAAAATATTAACTTCTCAAATATTTATGATAGTTACTGACAGCATTTCAAAATGTTGCTTTTAACAAAAGCTTTCTATTAAGAATTAGTTTTTAATTTGGATTTTATATTCAAAGAATATATTAACATATGGGAGGAAGATAGGATTTCTTAGGTATCTGCAGAGAGTTTGTAATGAAAGGTAGATTACTTTTAGAAAACTTCACCATTTCTTTGCCCTTTAATTTTTTCCTCAGAAAGGGGCTTTGTGAGGGTTTTAGCAAAATAATTTTTAACCTCATTGAAATATCCATTTGATAATGCTGTGTGGAAATAGATTCTACTTGTATTATTCTGCATTTTATTCAAAGTAACCAGTCCTGAGCTAATTATAACAAGTCAGGCCCTAGTGGTCAAATATATTATAACTTAGGTTTTGTTTGGTGATTTAATAAGGATCCAGAAGGGAAGATAACATGAACCTTAAAGATCATCAATCCCAGCCCAACCAGAAACAATAACACTACTTTTTGTGTGCTAAATCCATATATTGAGCAATTGATATGTACCAGGCACTGTGCTCAACGTACAGTATTTTACTAGATTCTAGTGTTGGGCTCCAACTTTGTTCCGTTCTTCTTTGTAACCATCTGATTCTGAACTAATTAGTTAGTTCAGAATGTGGTTAGTTACCGACTCTGCTGTGCCTTATGCCTCAATTTTTAGCTGGGAAGTGTTTAGTCAAAACAACAACCTTGTCTTTTTTTCTGACATTTTAGCACTATTCTTCTCAGTGCATATCAATTTTTATGAATGAAAAAAATGTGTTACCTCTTGATCGGGATTCCTTGCTTCGAGTTTATCTAAAATCAGTTATTTTCAGAGATTTGTTTAGATTCGTCCCCAAATGGTGAGATTCTACTTATAGATTTTAAAATGTCTGTTGTTAACTTTAGCAATATTACATTACGATGGTATATCCACTGAGTTTTAGATGACTTTTTGCCATTTTTGAGACATTTTTGGGGTTTAATAGAAATCTTTTGGTTTTTTTTAACCATATCTTAGAAAATTTATCAAGCACCCGTTCCTGAATTAGTGCTCCAATATTTTCAGTCTAGCTCAACAAATGTGATTCAAACCAAATCAAATTACAAATCTTACTCAGGTCGTAGTAAGCACTACTTTTTTGTTTTCATATCCAAAGCATAAGAATCACCTAAATTTTTTGTGCTAGGCTGTGTTTCTTTTCTCTTCATTACCCCCATTCACGTAGAAGGACATTGTTATCTAGAAACACCCTTTGGTATTGCCACCTGGGAGTAACATTTTCTAGTCACTTTAGCAATTTTTCTGATTGGGAAAACTAGCTATTAGCTGAGCATTTATTCACTAACACATTGAACATAACAATGTTCAGATTCTCCACTATAGGATAGTAAAAAGTGTTTATCTGGTTGGGGGCTGACTGGGAGTTTCCAAAGGAAAAGGAAGAGATTTCATATTTATGATTAGGATAATTTGATCCATGTCTGCCTGCACCAAAATTTGAAAGACATTTATTTCAAACCTTTAACATATGGGTATTGAATGTTCAGGAGACAAATATTCAATTGTTTTTCACATTCTGTGAAGCATTAAATATAAAATAAATTCTTTAAACAGCTGAAAAATAATTTTCTCAGCTTGTCTTTCCAATCAAACCCCTTTGAAACAAAAACCAAAGCTCTATTTTGCATAGAGGGTGAAATAAGATGAATCAGAGGAATTTAATTACTGAAGAGGATTTTTGTCATTCTCCATTAAATTTAGTTATTGATAGGTAGCATCTTTCTACATCCATTTTGAAGTTTGTTTTCTAGTTTGATTGTAGTTCTTTTCATTCTTTCTCTCCTTTGTGGTTAAGAGATTTACTCCTGTAGTATGCATTAATCCTTTGCCTATCTTCTTGTGCCCAGATTGTTGGCAATTTTAAAATACTTTGTTGTTTAAAATGAAAAAACATTCACTCTTTTTTATTTCTCTTTTTGGTAACTATATAAGTGTATTAATTTTCTATTTCATAAAGTCAACTTAGTTGAAAATAATGCAATGCATGCTTTATGAATACAGGGATGCTTTTCTGTGTTGTTCAACACTGGTACTTGGTGTTATTTTAACTCCTGGTAAATACAGTAGTTTAGAGCATTAGCAGTGTTTAATAAGCATTTGCTAAACAAACAGACATATGTTTTATGTTTTTAATCTTTATTAATTTTATGTTTATCATATTAATATAGAATTTGGCACATACTAATAAAATGTTATTAATAAAGCTTAAGGACACAGGGAACATTCATTAAAGCCAATACTCAGCCCAAGGACATTATCAATAATTTGCATTTACCTATGTGTTGCTTTTTTATCCCTTAGAGACTCCATTATTTTAAATTTTATGTTATTCCATTGCTTTTTTAAAAATATAAGTTTCTGTCATAAACATTGGATGCTTAAGGATATATTGTTAGTTTTGTAGTTTGGGTTCTATAATAGTGGACTTAAACTGTATGTTGTCTTCTTGGACTACCTCTTTAAATTGTACATTATACTTTTGGGATTTCTTCCTACTGTTGTATATAGCTGTTTATTTCCTTCACTGCTATGCAATAATCCATTGTATATTATAGTATCCCAATAGAAATTTTTTTCTGGTTTTTCACTCTTATGAATAATGCTGCTATTAATATTCATGTACATCTTGTAGTAAACATAAAACTGTCTCAAGCATGTACCTAGAAATGGCATTTCTGGGTTGTGGGATATTTAATGGATCACTTTTGAGGGAATCTATGAAATTATTTTCCAGGATAATATGAATGCTGAAATTAGCAGCTTGCCTTCCAAGCAGCACTATGTACATGAGAATTCCTTCTTCTCTATATCCTTCCCACCAGTGCTATGATCACACTTCTCAATCCGTGTCAGTTTTGATATTTTTATGGGTTTTCTTTTCTGTTTTTGTTATTTATTATTTTGGAAGACAGGAATTGTTAGAATCCAACTCTACCTTTTGTGAGCCAGTGATGTCTCAAATAGTTTAATTTTCAAACTCCAATGATTCTGCAGTGAAAGGATTCTGTGGTGCTTCAAGGCAGCCATATCACCAAAATCGAAAGTCTCACATTTGTTCAAATATTTGTTTCCTATTTGAAAAACTATCCAAAGGTTGCTAGATATAAGTTCAATATACAAAAATCAATTGCGGTTTTATGTGTAAACATATACAATGCTCATTATGAGTCATATAAAAGAATCAATATTCATATAAGTCATTTCTTCCTAAACTGTTCCATTAATTCAAAGTAATCCATTTCAAATGCAAATAAGTTTATTCACAGATCTAAATAACATCCCCATTCTAAAATTTATATAGAAAAATAAAAGGCTAAGAATTTCCAACACATTTCTAAAGAAGAAATGTTAGGCAGGAAGACTTGTCATATTAAATATGAAGTCTGATATGAAAAATTATTAACATGATGTAGTAGTATTGACTATGGGACTTAAATAGATCAACAGAACAAAATAACCAAGAAACCTATATTTGGACAGAAATAAATTCATTTATGAGGAAAACTTTAATTGAGAGCAATAAAGAAAGAAAAATACATTCGTGAATATTGCTAGCACTAATTAATTTGCATGTTGAAAAATACTTTGTATCACATACCATATACAAGAATCAATCACTGAAAAATCAAGAACTTAAATGCTAAATTAAATGTTAAAAGAGAATATTTAAAATTTTAGTAGTCAGATATATTTACCTCATGGTAGGGAATAATAAACAAAAGGATTAAAAAATAAAAACCATAAAGAAAAACTAATAAATTCAGCAATATTAAAATTATTCAAATTAAGCACCTTTAGATATATACTCAGCAGAAATTTCTATGTGAATACAAATTTAAGAAAATTGAAAATAACACTAATTATAATTTTTTAAAAAATGGAAAGGGCTGTCAAAATAGAATATTAAAAGAATGAAACACTATATAGCAATTTAAATGATTAGGTATCATAATGAATAACCCTAAAAAATATAATCCTGGTGAAAAAAGTAACACAGAAAAAGACACTTTAACTTTCAACTTTAGCTCAAAACTCTTATCATTGAGAGATGCAAACATGTAGTGAATGCATAGATACATACATGGAAATCTTCACCAAATTTAACGCAACTTGTGACGTCACAAATGGGTTATATATGTAGTCAACCATATAAATCACATTTCATTTATTGAGCTCAATATATCAGTGTTCATTATAACATTTACTGTGTCTTTTAGATACCTGATACATTCTACCAAACACATATTCAGTTCCTTTTTATTTTATTAATTTCCCACTAATTGAAACATGTATTATTGACCTAACTTTTCTTCAGTTTCTAGTTGATATTTATCCTTTGCAATACTGTATGGATCATAACATAAAAGCTGTCTAACAAATTGTTCTCATCTTTAAAATGTTGGCAGCCCAATAAGCACCTTGACTCTATCTATGGGAGCTACGGTGCCAATTTAGAGAAAGGAAGAAACAAAAAAGAGATAGCATCCAGGCTCCTGAGAGTCTCACAGTTCAGAGAAAATCAACATGTGAACAATCATATTGTAAAATGCAGAGTGAAACATAAAAGGAACTAATGAATTGAGTCATGAAGTCTGAATAGTAATCAGGCATTCAAGATAAACTGAGAAACTTATTTTCTTTCTTTTTTTTAAAGAGAGAAGGACAGTGAGAGAGAGAGAGAGAGAGAGAGAGAGAATCAATTTTTATTGAGTTTTTCACATGGCTTTCGTTGCTCTGACACTAGTTGTACGTGGTGTTGGGATTTGAACCCGTGTACTTGATCATGCCGGGCAAGCGCTGTAACAGCCAAGCCACTGCTCCAGCCCTAAACTGAGAAACTTTTAATAAAATATTAACTGTTTCTAAATTTTGGGTTTTGTAAAGACTGCCCAAATACTGCCTCCATTTATGTTAAGGAAGTTGATTCTTGCCTCAATTCCAAACGGCTATTGTTATGATTCTGCTTATTGTTCCAAAGCAACCAAATCCTCATAACTTGTTTTCTGGATGATTTTGTCACCTACCGCTGTTTTTGTGTTCTTAATTGTGAATTTTAAGCTCATTTTTTGTTTCCTATAGAAACAATAATTTACTAATCTGGGAATAATGATTTCAACTGGTTCACAATTAAGTACACAATAACAAATAATCAAACAACATTATTTGGCTGTAAATCTTATTTATTTTATAGCTCTGGGTTCTTAAAAATAATTAATCTGTTGTTTTTATATAGGGAAATGAAGTAGTTCGGTGTTTAGGAGAGGTTTTTGTGGGGTTTAGGGATTAATCGGCTTTCTTTAGTGTTGAATTCCACAGGATAAAATGTGGGACAGTGTGCTTGCTGCTCTAACAGAGGTTCAGTCTGCTGGGAGCATACAGAAAGGCAGATGGAGTTCCACGGGACCACTGGGGAAAGCCTCATGTAGATGGTTGCATTTGATCTGAATCTGGGTCTTAGCAACTGGAAGGATTAAAAGTGGGCAGAAAGAGAGGAAAGAAATCTTAAGTAGGTGGAACAAGTCGTACACAAAAGTGGCATGGTGCCTGCTCACAGATTAAAAGTTAGATGATAGATACGAAGTTATTGGGTGTTGGATTTAATCTGAACTAGTTTATCAATGAACAGCTTGACTGCATGCCCTACCGTGAGAGAACTGTGTGCTCAAGAAATTATATGTCAAGAAACCTTGATGTAATTTCAATTCCTGGGATAAAATAAATGAACACAAAAATAAATCTAAAATTAGACAATTCATGTTGGAAACTAAGAAGTACATTCATCCTATAGATGTTCAGAGGAAGAGTTGAATCCATGCACCAAGTAAATGGTGGACCCTTCTAACAGAAGCCTTCTTTCACCAGGTGAAGTGGTGGTGCACAGGTGGCTGAGGCAGGAGGATTGCCAGTTCAAAGCCAGCCTCAGCAACATGGGGAGGCCCTAAGCAACTGAGCAAGACCCTGCCTCCAAAATACAAAGCTCTGCGGGTGTGGCTTGGTGGTTAAGCACCCCCTGGGTTTAATCCTTGGAAACAAAAAGAAAAAAGGAAAAAAAGAAGAAGAAAGAAGAAGAAGAAGCATTTTTCCCACAAGATCTCCAAGTTACCTTTACCTCATAGTCACATTCCCTCCCTCCTGGAAATACATTTAGAATGTCTAATTATCATTCTTATTACGTATTTATAGGAAAATGGAGCTATTTGGTAGAAAATAACATGAGAAAGTGTTATAATAATATAGGCATATTGAAAAGAAGCTTCTACATTAGTGAAAGCACAGTCTTCAGTATCCTTCACCTCAATTAAAGGATCTGAAATTGTCCAGAAGTTTTTGTTCCAGAGTCCAGCATCATCTCCCAGACTTTCACCCTTCCTCTGGTTTTCCTGTTGAGGCACCTACAGGCTAATTCACTGCCTCTGACAAGGTCTCAGCTTGTGCTGAAACATTCTGCATTCAGACTGATTATCTTTGTAGCAAAGAGCGCAGTTGAGCTTTAATATGATATTAGCAGCTTCCTCCTTATATTTTCTCTGATTTTTGGTATTTTAATACATTCATTATAAGTATGAAAAGTAATTACTACTCTGGACTTTGGATAGTTTTTCCTTAAATAGTTTTCTTGCTAAAGTTTTCTCCTCCTCCTTCCTTTCCGCTACACAACCACACCCACACTGCCAGATTGCAAATCATCCTCTTGAACGTTCTCTGGAAGTTCTGCTTTCTCATGCACGTGTTACAAATGCATTTAAATAGAGTTGGCTACATCACTCACTGAGCCAGTGAAAAATGAAAATGTGGGACCTCTTGTTTTAAAACCAAGAAAAGAAGAAAGCACCCCCCCCCCATTGTTCTCAGCCTACTCTATGGGCCTCCTCGCTATGATATGCAGAGTAGAACCGCACACGTTGCCCTGCCCTGGAGTGCGTGCTCGAAACGCACACACATGCCCAACTTTGCTCTTTCTGCCGTTGTGCCCAGGATCCCATCAGGGGTGAATAGCAGGGTAGTTTCTGGCAGGCACCAGGGCTAAGCACTTGTCCCCACAGGTGGCAGGAGGTGGGACTGCACATAAGCTGAGTTTCTAAGTTTTTGGTGCAACCTCCATTAATTAAGCCATCAGACTCCTTTCACAAAATACAAAATCAAAGATTAAATGATTAATAAAGGTTAAGTTAGTAACAATCTGAAAACAACGACTATAAAGGAATAAACCAGGGGTGATAGGGACAGCTTCTGGGTGTGAGGTTCCATGCGTTTGCACTGGTCACAAACTCACGCTTTAGTCTTGCCGTACTATGTTTTAAAGATTTTCTTGACAATTTTTGTGGGCTGAAAAATGCGAGAGAGAAAGAAAGAATCCTTTCTACTTAGATAGAGTAGGAAGGACAGGGCAGAAAAAAGAGGTCTCCTCCTCCAAAGAATGGTAAGAGCTGAAATCACACTGCCAGAAATTAAATAAACTCCTCAAGGTGTCCCCTGAGCTCTATTGGTATTGAAAATTTCTAATGAAAGTTTGTGTCAACTCTTGAAGTAATAATACCCCTCATCAGGCACCAAGATGTCATTGAGCAATTTTATGTACTTCTTAGGCTTAATGCAAATGCTTTATCTAATTAGGTTGAACCACATGAAATTGCTGATATTCAACCATTTCTGACGTACAGAAACACCAGTTTCATACGGTTTCATCTTCCATTACCTGGCCCATGTTATTTTCTCCTTTAATAAATATTATGTCTTACTTCTTGTTTTCCATAAACCAGTCTCAGTTGCTCCATAATTTTGCAACAATAAATCAACTTTTAATAAAAATATTTCAACATTTTTATGATCATGTACTTGCTTTTATGATGTTTAAGGGAATACCTTTTAAATCCATGAGAAAATTGATCTGTACTAATTAATTAGGAAGTATAACAAAGTCGAAGCAAGCATAACTGCTTTTATCCTAGGAAGATGGAAGCTAGAAGGTGCTGACTTATTGTCTGAAATGATTTTCCACCACAGTCTCACTGAGCATTGCTTTACATGTTGAGTCTTTCAAAGACCAAGGCAGGTCTATGGGGAAAATATACCTATTTATTTACTTCTTTTTAGTTATCATTTTTTACCTACTTTGTAACAGATTCAAAGTATACTGGTCTAGATTTTCTTTAGTCAAACTTTATCCCTCCTCAACCTAATAAAATGCAGAAAGTAGAAAGACATATAAAGTATTAATTTTTCTTTCAATTAAATTTTTTTCTCTTCAGTACAGTACTTAGTCTGGGCTCAGTTCCTGACAAGAGAGTTCACAAAAGGCATTTCGGTAATAAAGAACAGGATAAGAGGGGCTGGAGTAGTGGTTCAGTGGTTAGGGCACTTGCTTGGCATGCAAAAAAACAAAAATAAAAAAAAAACCTGAATAATACCAAAGTATTAGACCTATATATTTCCAAAAATGCTATTTGTAAAACTGACTTTCTTTGATTTCGATTTCTGGAATGTTGGGATTGTGAAAATTTCTTGTTCTTCTGGTAGACTGTTAGTTATGGAATTCTGTCTTTGGAAAAAGCAAATGTTGCTTTTGAAAATGTAACAGTCATAATCATGACAACAAGCAGAAGTTCAGTTAGAAACACTTGTGACTAATATTCAAATGAAACTTTCATGCAGTGCTTTTTTTTTTTTGAAAGAAAATTGTAGGACCTAAGAAAACCAATATATTTAAATTTTTGTTTCAAGAGAGGCTTGCCACATATTATATTTTCACAAAATATTCTGAATTATTTAAAGCTAAATCGTTAATGCTACATGACTTATGAGCATTACTGATCAGCTTTTACTCTAAGAAATGAAGGAAATTTGACCTGGAGTGCCTCTGGCCTGGATTATGTTTTCAATTGTCCAACTTCCTTTTTTCCTTTTTAACCACAGAATTGTTATTCCTGTGTGTTGACTGCAGACTCGGCCTTAGTTTGGGAGCTATTAACATCTATCAGGATCAATTGTACGTACTTGAACTAAGAAAAATTTACTTGACAACTCTAATGGCTGCGAAAAAGCCATTACAGAGCCATGGAGAAAAGGCAGGGAAAAAAGGCCAAGGCATGCCAAGGAACCGGAGGAGAAATTCTTCTCATTTGCTCTCACCGACTCCTACTATTCTTTGTATTTTTAGCCTCATTTCTTCTATTATTGTTATCTATTTTTACAAAGTTTAATGCATAAGGAAAAAAATGCATTGAAATCATGCGTAGGCAATGAGGATTGTGGCCTGGGAGCTAGGGCCACCACAATGCACAGTGATACAGTCAGGTGCAGCTGAAGGGGCCAGCAAACAGCAAGACACAACTTTCCTCTACAAAGAGCAGCCAAGAGCATTAAGGAAATCTCCTAATGGGTGCTATTTGTCAGGCCACCAGAGCAGCACTCTGGTGATTGGTCCTGCCCATGAGTCTTGCAAACAGTAAATAAGGGCTGGACATCTTTGGTGGGTGGAATCATTTCTCAGAGTCTTTTCCATTATTTTCCAAAGCAACATCACCTAACACGTCCCTTACGAATCCCATACCATGTTTACAGTAGGTACACCTAGAAAAGGTAACCACAAAAGCTTCAAAAGTGCAGCAGAATCACCCACAAACTGGCATTGTGGAAGATGTGGACAGACTTAATTAACGTTCCTTTAAACAAAATATCGAAAGTAATGTTTAGTGTTCTTTTGTTTGTAGTTGCCATTTCCCCGCAACTACATTAAGAATTTACTTATTTTTCCTTCTCTTCCTGCATCCTATTATATTTATATTTTATAAAGCAACAAAATGGTGATAATGTATGTTGTTCGGACGATGACAATAGAGAGATGATGGAGAAAGAGGTCATCCAAGACTCATGAAATCGCTTTCCAAGCCAAATGACTTGTTTATGAAAATAATTCTATAACCTCAGCCTCTATTTTGAATGCAGCTGATGTCTTTCAGAGAAAAGAAATGCAAAAAAGGAAAAAAAGAGGGAAGAAAGAAAAAAAAAAGAAAGGAAACAGATTTTACTTTTAGCTCATCTTCAGATTTGCAAGGGACAATAAGCGAGATTCATTAGGCCATTTGTTTCTGTCATCTGCCATGATTCAAAATGAAATACTAAATGTTTCATGGACTCAGAAAAAGAGTAAAATTTGTCTTTGTGTTGGCTGAGCAAAGACGGTGTGGCTTACAGCCCCACACAAGGGGCCTGACGGATGGAGGGGGAAGGGTGGTGCCGTCTGAATGATGATGGGCTAATATCATCACCCTCTTGTCAGCTGTAATAGGCCTTTCCTCACAGAAATAATTCATAAAACCGCTACATTATATTCTATCCCTGACAGGCCCTATCTATCCTCCAACCCAGCAGGCTCACAACTAATAAGAAAATATGTGGTTCAGGAACCTTGAAAAATTAAACAGGTAGTTTATGAACAATTTGTTTCATGGGGATGTTTATTATGTTTATTAAATATTGAGCCTTTAATGTTTTCCCAGTGCAGATGATATCATAAAAATGCTGACTTAAGCCTCGGATGTATTCTTAGAAAATGACATTTTACAGCACTAGTAGTACATAGTAAATAACTAAATTATAGCAGCTTCTATGTGTGTGTATAGAGACAGTATGTAGAAAATGTAATTTATAATGTATCTTCATGTACATGTGTCTGTGGGATGCATTCTTGGGTATCACCCAGGACTTCCGTTGTAGGCTGAGGTTTAAAAGTAAGTTGGGGAATACCATTATTTCAGCGCTTGTCTTGGGGAAGGTCAGCCTGAGATTTGTTTTATTGCTTGTACTAAAGGAGAAACCTTGAGTTCAGTGTTTCAGGCATCAAAAGTACACACACTCTGGGCACTAATAATAAACTTAATCAGGAGTGTTACTTTGTAAGTACAATTTTTATATAAATCCTTTACTTGGGTTTTCTCTGGAGGCCAATGTATGCGGAAATATGAAGGTAAAATGGCTCCCGGTAATGTGATGTTCTTTATTTGAAAAGTATCAAATTAGATACAGAAACTGTTCTGCAGAGAGCAGGCAGAGAGAGTGCATGAAGCATGTTCTTCCAGTGCCCACACCTTGCACATTACTGGCTCTGCTGTCATAATATATTTAATCAGTGTGACAGTAAATGATCTTCGGCTGTAGACAAGCAAGTGGAAGATTATCTGCATCTTACAGGGTTAATGGCCCCTCCATAATAAACAATACCCGCAGTATGAAAATAAGGCAATAATTCACATATATATTTCAGAAAGCACATGCCCAAGGTGATTTACAAAGAAAGTTGGATCAAACCTGTGGTTAAATGCTCTAGCATTCCAGGGCACAGCTTTACTGATCTCAGAAGGACATCTTAATTTACTGTATATACCCACAGAGAAACATGCGCACAGGCATCTTGTAATGAATATACCCTCATAGGGTTTCACCGAGGGTATAGGAACATGTGATATGAAAATTCAGATGAAATAGAAAATATCAGCATGAAGAGGTTAATGCAGGGTCTGTTTGAAGAGTGATAATCACTGAATCAGCTTCAAACAAGGGGAGTTCTTTAGAGGCCACTGATGGACCTTTGTCATCCAATACTTTTATAAATGTCCAAAGTGATGGAATAGAGACAAACTGACCCCAAGCTTGAGGATGACCCTGGAGGCTACTGGCCAAATTATGGGTGACTTCTGTAAATTGAGAGGCATGATCAGAGATAAAGAGAAAGGGGTTCACAAACAGGAGCTACCCTTGGGCAAGAAAACTAAACTTAAATATACGAGATGGGGGTGGTGCCTAAAACACTTTGCAGGTGCAGAAATGCAGCTTTCCCCATGGATAATAAACCAGTTGATAACAAAACAATGAATTTTTAAACTTCGAAACCGATATTGCAACTACTAAAGTAGCCTAGCTTTGGGAACTAGGGAGTGGAAGACAAACTTTGTGTTCAGTGCTGCTCACTGAGGTGTGGTCAGCCTAGTTACTATAAAAGAAAATTTGGACAAAAAAAGATTAAGGAATTGTGCTGTGTAGCATGCAGAAAAGAACAGTAAGGTGGAATAACTGGTTTTTTTCCCCCTCTATTTGGGACCTTACCTAGAAAATGGTGGGGGGTCTATTTTCTTCCCTGCTCCCCCGCCAAGTAAGGATTGAGATTAAATGCATTATTTTTCTTATAACAGAATCAATCAATATCAGATTAGGTATTAGGTATATTCTGGTGCTAAGATTTAAAAAATAAATTTATTCTCCTTTTCATAGCAAGAGACTTGAAGCAGTCTGTTCCAAAGAGAATTGGGTTAGGTGTTTAACTTCTGGTGGTTCCTTCCAATTTTAAGAATCAATAAAACCATGGCAGTCTCTGTGCCTGCACGTGTTGTCCAACATTCCCATTTTATTTTAACAATGATTAGGCTGATTTTCTTTCAAAGTTTCATTTTAAATAAAACTGTAACTTTCTCCATCCAAATACTTTCTCCAAATTAGGTAGGTTGTTTTCTAACAAGATGAAAATTGTTAATTTAAATTTGGAATTTGATGTCCTGGCATAGACTTTCCCAGGTGAGGTTCCATTTCTACAGTAGATTCCCACCAACTACTAGTGGTTAGTTCTTGGGGGGGCTGGGTGTGAAGGTAATCTTTCCTGTTTTGCCTGTGGTTTTCTATGTGGTGTAAACTTATTTTTAAACCCTGGAAGACCTGGAGAGTTCTCTGTACAAGAGATAAAATGGACAGCAGTTTGTGGAGAGACAAAAATTTACTTTGGATCATTAAAGAACCATGAATATCCTAAAGAACACTGGGCTATGTTTGGTCTGGCATGTTGTGCCACCAATTTCAGACATTCCCCTTTTTAGAGGGAGGCAGTTGGTGGCAATTAATTACCCCTGGATAGCACATACAGCTACAGCCTATGTATGGAAACAGAAGAGAAATTAGATTTAATTGGCCTTAGCACAATCAAGAATGTGGCATTTATTTAATTATGACTTGTTGGGAATGGAACCTTGATTAGTATTTTATTGCATTTTTAATATTAATAATATAATTAATAACACAGCACATAAAAATGAAATAAGCTTCTCGGTTGTAACCTTAAGGTATTGTGTGTTATTTTTAGAAACACACAAAGTGTGTTCTTTGAGCAATCAAAAAATTCTCAACTATATAAAAAATGAAGGGTTTGTTACCTTTGAGTGTCAGTCACATTGATTATTTCAAAATTTTCCTTTATCAAGCCAGGGCCTGATGCATCCTCGGTACAGCTTAAATTATTTGGTGAAATGATTCATAGAAACCCAAGTTATTTTCTATCGTGATCTACATTTTGGCTTTGAAGTTAAAATGTTTGTTGCTAAGTGTCCTTGCATCTTTTACTTGATAATAAATGGGTTTTTTTAAAAGGAAAAAAATCTGAAGTTCAGGCTACAATTAAAGAAAATAAAATATTCTAACTGCATGGGGCTTTAAAAATTTTCATAACTCTCAAATACTGCTTTAACTTTTATGGAAATATTTGCCTTGAAAATATCTTACATCACATTAATAAAATAATTGTACTTATCCTCTGATTATTTATGTATTTTTTTTCTTTTTTGATTTGTACATCTTAAATAAAATTCTTAAAAATCAGCCTCTGGAGTCTTTATTTATTTATTTATTTAACCGTATGGTTTTGTAGAATGAACATTTGCTCTCAATTTAAGGGAACATACTGTATTACAATCTGCATTTAAACAGTGTCTCCCTGGTGGGAATGTCCCCCAAATGCCACACAGACTAAACAAAATGAATGCTTCTGACTGCCATGTTGTATTAAAAAAATCTGTCTTATACTTCACACATACCAGGCAATCTTTCTGCACAGTTTCACACAAAAGCAGCGGGATTAGAAGTGCTTTTCTGTTGCATCCGGCATTTGTAAATAGAGGGAAAGCAACACCCCATGGTACTACAGATGTTTATAAACTACTGGGGTTGTGTGTTCTAGAGACCAAGAAAGGATCATCTTGCTGCTCTTACAGTAGTCACAGGCACGGGCTGTGCTGTCTGAAAACCCTGTTTATCCGTAACTCCTCCACCTCTGCAAACGGGATGCTGAAATTGTACACCCCTGAGTTAAGTGGAGAGAAAGGATTGAACAGTGATACCAAGTTCAGAGGGTAAGCAAGAAGCTAAGAAGGCCAACTATAAATTCTCCAGGTTAAGACTTGCAGAGAGGGTTGGTTTACATAAAGCAGCTCTTTTTCTGCTTTCTTTGTCTTGAATTTTTTTTTTTTGTATTGTGACTTTTTCTTTTAATCATATGAAGAAGAAGGTATAGAAGAATGCTTTATTCATTTTCATCTTCATTTCATCAAACATTTTTTAAATATCTGCTGGATGTGTACATGTATGTTTAAGATAAATCTGATTTTGCATTAAGGATAGTGTCCCTAAAAAATAAAAAAAAATAAAAGAATCAGAGAATCACAGCAATTGCGTGACTTTTAATATGGTGTATCCCAGAAGCAGTGTACAAGGAAAAATCTCCAGCCTTGGAGTCAGGGGACTTTGTTGGGCTTTTTTGCGAGGAAATGACTGTGAACTTGGGCTTGTCATTTCTTCTCTCCAGCTCAGTTTCCTCATTTGCAAAGCGAAGGTTTTAAACTCTTTAAAGGATCTCTGAGACTCCTTCATATCTAATATTCCATTATTTTTATCTACAGGATTGAAGGCAGATGCAGGAGACTTAAAGAGAAAGGAAAACTCTAAAATTCAAAACTCTTTTCCAAGGATATGTCAAATGTCTACTCTAAACAAGAGACAGGGTTACTTCGCTGAAAAATATCTGATGAAAGCTAACTCAAAACCTCAACAGGAAAGTAGGAAGTAGCAGGGAGGTAATTGTTTCGTTCCCTCTTTCAAGAGCAGAAATACATTTTCATAAATAGGAGATTGGCGCTCTGAGGTGCCCTGCAGAGTGAGCGCCACCTGGCACTGGTGTGCCTTGAACATCCTGCCTCCCCAGTGGGGATGGGTTAGTGCTGAGGAAAGACCTTAGCTGCCCCTTGGATCCGCCTTTAAAAGTTAAACAGGGGAGAGACACACAGAGTGAGGGAGATCATGCCTCATATTATTGCAGTGTTTGGCACTTAATGCCATACATCAGAAATAACAGCCCAAACATTAACACGTATGTGTGCCTTTATGTGTGTCTATAGACATAACCCCAGCCTCCCTGCTGAATTCCCTTCCAAATTGAGCTCACTGTTCTTGTTTGATTAGTTAGGAAGCTGTTTTCTAGAACTGCCAGTTGGAAGTAGCCATGTTGTGTAAAGTTAAATGAACTTGGGCTAGGAAACAGTCCATTATATGAAAAAATTTTATATAAACATTTAGGAACTGAATGACTCGTTGTTACTTAAAGCTGATGACAAGTATCATTATCCAAAGAGCTGTTGGTTTGGTGCAGGAGCTGTGTGTGCTCCTAATGTACTGTCTTTACTTTCTGCAGGAAAACCCCTCAGATACGGTGTGTAATAGCAGCATGTACCTGTCTGTCAACAAGAGAAGTCCAGGATGTGAAATCACCACCACCGCAGCTGGCAGAGACAGGCAGCAATCAGCCCAGGCTTGACACAACCACTCTGCCTTTGGTGGCTCGGCAGCCAGTTGCAAAGCAGCAGTTAAGAACTGGGATTTCATTTCCTTCTCCTCCAACCTCATCTTCTCATCATCCTTTTGTATAGAATGTAGAACTAAAATAAAGCCTTCCAGTGAGAACAAGGTATCAGGGATTCTTGTAGCAATTATATTCAAAACAAAAATACTAAGCACACACGCAATCAAGAAAATGAAACCAGGTGAGCATGAGTACATATCTGCTGGGTACAATTATAAAAGTGATGCGTCCCAAACTTCATTATCAATCTTGGATTTGACATGTCTCTTATAATGGAACTCATTATGTTTACAGATAAGTCTTTGCAGGTGTTGAGAACAGAATGGCTGGCTGGAGCGTGGATTTAATTCACACCGAAGGAAGGGCAAGCAGGTTCATTATGCATGTGGTTACTTAAACAAGGGTCTCTAGTGCTATAAAAAGGTAACCATAGAATTTTAAGATAAGATTCTATACATCAGGGGGACTCTTCATGGTGTAATAAGGTGCTGCCTGTTGTTGAAGTTTATTGAAATATCCTAGAGATAAATCTAGTCTCCCTTGGATACCACGCTGAGCAAGAAGGGAGTGAAGAGGGTTTAGGAGGCTGAGGAAGGAAAGGCAATACAGTTTTTTTTTTTTTTTTTGGTTGAGTTGAAATTTGTATTCCTTAAAGCTAGTGTCTTGGTGTGACTTACAGGCCACAAACTGACTTTGTAGATCTGTATTTGGAGGAAATGCGGAATGGAGAAATGAATGATTTTTTTGCCCATGGTGTACAAATGTAATGTATACTCCCACTGCCAGTGGCCTCTGCTTTATAAATAAGGACATGGGGCATCTTGAGACTGATTTCCAGTATCCTACTGAATCACTGCATTCAGAGGGCCTTTTCTTATTATGTATTTTGTTTGTTTATTAGTTAATAACTGTGATTTAAGCTTGAAGTCTGAGAATAAAACTGAGACACGTTGGATTTGAGGGGAGTTTGACCCCTTCTGGGACAGAACAGAAGCTGTCCTTGCTGATCTGCCTCAGCCAGGCTCAGATTACCTGTCCGCCCCCCAGATGTTTATCTTAAAGGGTTTACTAGTCCCAGCACCCGCTCCCTTAGCCTTATGAGTGCCTCTTTTTCTAGGGAGCTCTTTTAGTTTTTTTTCCAGCTGACTGACAAAACAGCCTCCCATCCCTGACACGGGAAATAAAAAAACTTAAAAAAAATGCTTTTACGTCAATGTTTTATAATTTTAAAAGACTGAAGAAAGTCGTATGTACATCATACATTGCAGATACCTGGTAAACACGGGAGCGTACAGGCACCAAGGAATAAAAAAAATGAAAACAAAAACAAAAACAAATCAAACTTTTGCCTCGGGGAGGAATAAGCAGAAAGAAGATTTTATTATTTCCATGTGTTATTTTGAATATATTATTCTGAACAGCACTTAGCACCTTCATGGTGCTAAATTAATTTAAAATGATAATATTTTCCATTCCTTTCTAAGTGATCTCTTCTGTGGGTGTTGTTGGGTACAAGTGGCGGGCAAAGGAGTAGGAGGTTTTGATTCTGCATACAAAATATTCCAAGTTGTTAGGTTTTTACCGAACTTGTTGCTAGTTACACAGCATTGAAGCAGAATGAAATTCTATTTCCATGAAGGATATTTTCATCGGTTTATAAAAATTGTGTTTTTATGCAGTGGCACTACCTCTTTCAAAGCATTTCATATTCTGGATCTGCCTTTCTGATTATACTTAACCCTCTAGCTTCCCAGGTGGTAGGTGCACGAGGTGGCACTGCACAATTTACAGAGGAGGAAGGTTGAAGGGCTTCCATGAAATTTGAGTGCTGCTGTCACTGGAAACTGAACACCGACTCCTCCTCCTGACAGCAGAAGTCCGATCTCCTTGAAACAGAAAGCAGTTTTCCCTCTTGAACCTGCTTCTCGTTTCATTGTTCAGTTCTAGGCACCAGGACTGCGGTTTAAGATGGGGTAGGAAGTTTGCCCAGGAAGACCTAATGAAGGAGCTGGCTCTTGTAGAGGCACCCAGCTGTAGAATGTAGTCAGTTTGCAATTCTCTCTCTGTTCTTTGCTTAGTTTTTGTTATTGTTTGTTTATTTTTCATTGCTTCTTTGTTTTCAGTTAAGGGTGTTGAGGTTCACAGAAGGAGTTTATGTTTCTTTAAATGGAGGTAAACCCATGTGAAGTGGAGTCTCCATTTCCGCTTTTCTTTTCAGTGCAGCCTCTTGAGTGTTTCCTTTCCTTCCATCATTGTTCTATACATGCTCCTCTTTTTCTGTGTCAAAATGGACTTTCAGGAAAGAGGTTGGTGGCATTCTCTAACATTCCGAAGATTCAAGTTAAATGTCTTCTCTCTCTCTCTCTCTCTCACACACACACACACACTTTAACTGATGCCATTTTCCATTGTCTTTCTCTCCCATGATTTCAACAGGAGGATAACCACTCCTTAAAATTACTGGCATGGAAAGCTAAGTTGAAAAGTAGGCTTGAGCAATAAGGAAACGTTTAAAAGAGAAGAATGAAAATTTTGGGAGCGAATGGAAAGAAAATACTAGCTATAGATGCAGGAGAAGTATGGACCTGAGGAAAGGGAAAAAGAGAAGGAATGAGAAAGGCAGAGAGAGAGAGAGAGGAAAGAAAGAAGAAAAGGAAAAAGGAAAGGAGTGAACAAGGGAAAGGAGAAGCAAGAAAAAGAGGAGAGAAATGGGAAAGGAAGGAGAGATAGTGGAGAAGGGAAGGAAGGAAAAGAAAGAAGCAGCTAAAGAGGGCAGTAGAGAGAATGAAGAAAATAACATGTGCATTTGAAGACACAAAATTGTGAGGAACAAAGAGACCCAAGTGAGAACTTATATTTAGAGATTTTGAATTAAGTTTTCAATTATGAATACAGTAATTTTTTGAATATGATAATATTTAATACAATAAAGCTGCCAAGGACAGACTTTTCTTTTGAGTTTAGTGAAGATGTGGATTTAGATTATAGGTGAGCATCTCAGTCTCCTTTTACAATAAAAAGTAACTAATTTGAAGCTAATCAGATCCTGAGCACTGACTTTATGTGTCAGTTATTCAAATAGGAAATCTTAATTAAGAGCAGTTTGAAAATTTCTGCACAAGTCTATAATAATGTCTTAAAGTCAATCATAAAGATATGTTTCCTATGAATTGTTTTTTACACACTTATTAAGTATAGTTCTCTTGACTTGTCTTTTAAATTTGAGTGGTGGGCTGGGGATGTAGCTCAGTGATAGAGTACTGTGTGTAAGGCCCTAAGTTCAATCACACAATTTTTAAAAAAGTAATTTGTGTGATAACTCATTAATGCATCATGATGTTTATTGATTTAGATAGTAAAAGAAACAAGAATATATCAGTTTTATAGAACCATGGGGAACCCAAGGAGGGAAACCATGACATGGCATCAGCCTTGGCTAACTATGTAAATATACATTTGTTCTTGATTGTTTGATAATGATTCATCCTCAATTGTAACTCCATATTCAACTAATATAAAAATAAATAAAAAGAATATATCAGTTTTTTTAGAACTGAAATGCAAAAGTGAGTGCAGTATATGTAGGAATGGTAAATATTTCTTTTGTAAAAAAAAAAAGCACTGTTTTCTTCATTATAAAAAAAAAGTTCGCAACTGCTATTTCTGATACTTACTTCACCCTTGAGTCACATTCCTCACTCTTAACATTCACTGCATTGTCCAGATGCACTCAGATTCAATCCAAATAGAGGCTGGTTTTGCCCATTAACTGACAACTTTTGAAAGGTGAGATTTCTGCGGGTTGTGTCTTCCAGTACATCTAACTGCTCCCATGCTAAAATGGCCCAGTTAAAACCACCACAGCAACATGTCAAAGTAAATGTGGTCCTGGAAGCAGAGTTCTAATCCTGCCTAGTGCTGATCAGGACCTTACACCACAGTGATACATCCGGTCTCTCTCTTCCCCAGAATTATTTGACCATTATTTTATCAAAACTTGCCCTCATCAGTTACTGCTGCTTGGGGTCCAGTACTCTAAGCCTCTACTTGCTAATTTAAGAATTTAATTGGAGCTGCTATGTGAATGGGTAATAGGGACATGCTAAAAAGGATCATTTTAAAATCACAACTTTTATTTCTGGAGCGTTTGTGGCAGGAGTGTGTGTGTGTGTGTGTGTGTGTGTGTGTGTGTGTGTTTGCATGTACCCCAAAGTAAAATGTTTCTTATGCTGCACATAAAAATTCAAAATGTTAGGAAAACACTGATATGATGTACAACAAAAATGCAACAGGAGATGGATGTGTCCTATTTTCTGAGATATTTATTCCTAATGGGGGGTTAGTGTATTTCACAATGCACCCATTTTGTTTTTAAGTCCATCGTATTTCCAGAGTTAACTTTTCATTCAAGGCATCACTGTATTGATGAGTAATATAAAAGCTACTTTGGTTCAACATCTTATGTTATTAAGAAACTGCAGATTAAAACATCAACGAGACATCACTACACATCTATTTTTAGAGTAGACAAAATCCAATGCACTGACAATAGCAAATGCCAGCGAGGATGTAAAGTAACTGGAAAGCTCATTCATTGCTGGTGGGAATTAAAAGTGGTAAAGCCACTTTGGAAGATGGAAGACAACTTGGTGTTTTGTTGTTGTTGTTACAAAACTAAACATATTCTTACCACATGATGCAGTAACCGTGCTCTTCAGTATTTACCCAAAGGAACTGAAAAGTAATGTCCACACAAAAATCTGCACAAGTATGTTTATGTTTTATTCGTAATTGCCAAATCATGGAAGCAAAAAAGATGTCCTTCAGTAGGTGCATGGATAAACTGTGGATACACAGACAATGCAAGATTATTCAATACTAAAAAGAAATGAGCTATCTAGCACTGAAATGATCTGGATAAGCTTTAAATATAGGTTACAAATGAAATCAGCCGATCTAAAAAAGCCACATTCTGTGCAATTCCAATTCCATGACATTCTGAGAAAGACAAAACCGAGGAAACAATAAAAGAATCAGTGGTTTCCAGGAATTGTGGGAAGACCTTTAGGTGGACACAGAGGAACTTAGAATTGTGAAATTGTTCTGAATGACACTATGATGGTAAATAAACACAACTATACCTTCATCCAAACCCACAGAATGAACAATACCATGAATGAGCCATAATATAAACTGTGGATTACGTAGTTATTATGTGTCCATGTAAACACGCCCATGTTTACAGATGTGCCACTCCAGTGTGGAATATTAAAGTGGGGAAGGGTTCCCTGTGTGGGGTTATGGTCATATGGGCAGTCTGCACTCTCTGATTGTTTTTCAGAGAACTTAAACCTACACTAAAAATAAATTCAATTCATTTTTAAATGAGGGGGATACACGATCAAAATGTCAATTTATTTGACCTAATTGACCTCCAGAAATTTATACCCATTTATTCTTCCATCAGTTAGGCACAGGTGTCAGTTTGCCCACACCCACACCAACTGTGTTTTATTAGTTTTGTTTTATATAAATATATAATTTCAATATGTGAAAAACAGGACCTCATTACTTTTTCAATTTGCTGAGCTTTAATTATGACTAAAGCTAAGCACCTTTTGCTATGTTTATAGGCTGTATAGATGTCTTTTTACATTTATTATCTGTTCAAGTTCTTTGACAATCATATGATTTTTAAAACTGATGATCATTTAAAATTGTTTTAAATATTGTAAAAAGGTACTTTGAGTCCTGCAGAAAGAGTCAGAGTCATAATGCAAATCTAAAGTAGGGAAGCAATTAATAGCATATGGTAAAAAATGAGTGAGATAAATCTACTTCAATTGTCAATCAGACCTGGCCTGTTCCTTAGGCATCCCAGAGACAGCCAGCACTGCTCCAGCTGCTGTGGATATGGACCACACAGCAGCATATCCTTTGCCTTCAGGACCATATTCTAAAATCAGAGGATCTGGAAATCTTTTTTACTTGCTAATTTCCCTCCTAAAGTAGTAGAATGGAACAGAATGAATGAGAAGAGGAGGTAAGGGAGAGGTGCGCATTAAACACACACTTTTTAGCTGGAGTCAGAAGCTGATGATGACAGAAGCCGGGGGGCAATGGGAATAGTTGTAGTCTTGCTGGGAAGGTGGCATGGGTCTGTGATAGAAATCACTAACCCAAATGCAACACCGCTATGGTATCCATAGACTTGTCTCCAGATAATTAGCATATTCAGACAAATCTACTTTCAGTCCTTAGCGTCTAGAGAGAGCACCAGGCATCGCTTATTTTGTCTTGGTTGTTACTCTGCTGCCCTGATCACCTGCCCACTGCTATCAACAAGTTTTTTTTGGCAGTTTGATCCGGACACAAAATACCATCACAAATGCATCCCCTTCTGTCCTGGCTCAGTCCCTCAATCTGTAACTACAGCATTGTTAGGAGCCAGGGAGAAGCCAGGAACCCCCTCTACTCTTTGGATTTGCACAAAATCTGTTGTTAAGAAGGTTACAAAAGAAAAACCCATGCCTCATCTACAAAGTAAGAAATGTTCTTGGGACTAGAGCGGTGGCTCTGCGGTTACGGCGCTTGTCAGCATCCACGAGTACACTGGTTCAAATCCCAGCACCCACACACACAACTAAGTGTCAGAGCAATGAAGGCCGTGAGAAAAAACTCAATAAAAACTGACTCTCTCTCTCTCTCTGTCCTTCTTGCTTAAAAAAAAAAAAAAAAAAAAAACTCTTATGTGGTCCAGACTCATACCTACAAATTAGGGTATTTTATTAAAGCTTTTTTTTTGATCCAATTCTGATTATTCATGTCTATTTTCACTGATTCAACACTACTGGAGCATTTAGGCCGGGCCTATGTAACTCAGATAGATACAAACCCTTGCATGCCTGTATTTATGCAGGATATAGGCTCATTTGCTGGAGCTTTGAACTGTCAGGAGTGGCATCACAGAAAACCTCCCTTTCCCTCCCCCACATTATTTTAGTTACTTTGAAATAATTTTTCATGCCTTGAGAGGAAATGTCATTGGAATTCATCTCTGAGGGCACCAGCTTCACATAGGCATCTTAAATAAATAGACAATCCCAAATGGAGGTGAACCCCAAATCAATTTTTCATCCTTAGCCCAACAATAATTTTAGAATGTGTCCCCAGTTCCCCCGCTATAGCTCATGCCTCTGTAGTCTCTCCATCGCCCCATTTGCATGCCTTTATTATGTAGTCTACCTTCATGAGGGCAATGTGTCAGGAAGCATCCCATCTGTAAGTGACTAGAGTTAAAATCATCCTCAACAAATCGGCAACGCAATCGGCTCTGAGCTGTGCTAATAATGCCATCCTGTCAGCTTCCACGCTTTTGATAAACACTCCTTCCCAGCGAAGGATGTGGGGAAGTTATGTAATCATTTGGAAATATGTCAACATAGCCGTGGGATTGGGGCAATTAAGCCTGCTCTTCCTTACGTAAATGCAGAATGGGGTCAGAAAAGTGGGTACTTATACCCAATTTAGTACGGCATCTGGAGCCAATTCATTTGTTTAATATCTCCTCGTTTGTATACAGTTGGAATTTCTCCAGGGAGGGGTAAAGAAGGCGGAGAAAGGGAAAAGGGGAGATAGAGAAAAGCTCCCACAGAGAAAATCTAAACAAGAGATAAAATGTGTGTGTGTGCGTGTGTGTGCGTGTGTGTGCGTGCGTGTGTGCGTGCATGTGTGTGTGTGTGCGTGTGTGCATGCGTGTGTGCCTGTGCTTCTTTGCAAGCGTATGTATTAGGTAAGAATGCTGTAACTCACTCTCCCACCCTCCTGTACAGGCATCCTGCCATGCTGGTGGGACTTCTTCCCAGGTACTGTACACCTCCTGCAGGAGCAGGTACCATCACTGACATGTGCGACCTTCCATGGATGCATTGCTTGGCTGGAGTTCTGACATTTGCCTTTGATGAACAGTGACAAGGATTCTGTCTCTTTTAGTGCCACGTCTCATACTGTGCAGGGGCCAAGACTCCTAGCATGCTTGCTCAATGCAGAGTGCGTTTCAGAATATCACCCGCCTTCCTTATTCCCTTGCTATGATGTTAGATTTTGTTTGTTTATTTTGGTTAAGTTTTTAAATCACCCTTTTCTTTCTGATCATTCTTTAGTTACACATTTGGGGTACATCTTTGCTTTTCTTTTTCTTTTCTTTCTTTCTTTCTTTCTTTTTTTTTTGAAAGCAAAGAAACTCAAGTTAGCATTTTAAATTCTTATCAGGTCAACCATTCAAAGCCAGACAAATTTGAGTGGGACAGCAGCTTATAAGAAATGACAGTATGTGGGCTGCTGTTCCACCTTGCCAGTGACCACAGAGCTCTAAATTCAGCCCCATCATATCCATTACCGGGGTCTCTTAAGTGTGCACACACCCTGGTGTTACTGCTATGGGAGGACTCCTTCCGTTTCCTGTGGTGGGTTCTTGGTCTTACTCTTTGGGACCCAAGTCTGACTAGGATGGTGCTTCTCCTGTTTGCTTTGCTCCGTGCAGCTGGTGGACAGTTGCAAGGGATGTGGATTTCCAGGAAGGCATGTGGTGTTTAGGCCTGCATCCTAGTGGTTGCGGTCTATACTTTCTGGTGCCAAATGTCAGCCCTCCATGCAAGCTGGCCAGAGAAGCCATGGACTCCAAATTTTCTCTGCAATTCCTGATGTTTGGATATGGAGAGTGTTGGGAAGTGGGAGGAAATGAGATGAAGTGGAATCCAGCCTGGACCATGGGGGCAAGTTGCAGAGAAAGGTGAGGAGGAAGGCAAAGAGCCCGTGAGCGTTTCCTTTCCTTCCTCCCCTCTGTTGGTTTGTCCTCCTTACTCTCCCTTCTTCCTCCAAACTCTTGTTTCCGATCTTCTGTGGAAAGGGCCCCTGACCTGCCTCTCTATTGTTAACAAGCATGCTAATGCCTGCCAGGTGTTTCCCTTTCTAAGACTAAGGATGACAGGATGGGTAAGAGAGGAAACAGTAAGGGGCCAAAGATCTAAGCCTTTGACTAAAAAGCAGGATTTGATGAAAAAGGAATCCTTTAGCCAACTGGAAAATGGTGGTGGGGGAGGGGCATCTGTTTATATCCTGCCCACACTCCATGGGTTCACTCTCAGTACCACGCTGACTGAGCACCAATCACTGCGATGGTAAAGAAACATGCTGTCCCTCCAGACACCCCAGCCTGCTGAGGTTTGATGCAACTGTATTCAGAATGTCAAATACCATCTAAAAACACCAGTCAAAATTTCTTGCATCCAATATAGGGATATTAAAAAGCTGTTCTTTGCAACCTCTGTCAATGTAACTGCAGAGTTTAACCTGTAAGCAGAACACTTCCTGTATGGGAAGGGCCACAATCTTCATCAGAGAGTGACAAAGGCAAAAAGGAAAGTTTTAAGATACTTGTTTCAAGAAGAAAGGAAGTCCCAATTTAGTAGTTATGGGAATTATGAAAAAAGAGGGTATTAGGTCATGGGTGGAAAATTCCAAAGCAGAAGGTAAAGAGAATTTGTTTGATGGTATTGGTAGGCTAATCTTGGACGCTACCATCTTGAGATTATTCATGGCACCTGTTATGTTGTTGTCTCTAAAGACAATTTCAATTTCTGAGACGAAAGATGTTGTAGTAGATATGATATATTAAGATATACTTTATAAAAATGATACACTGTATATATTTATACTTGCTAGTATGTACATTTTAATGCATTACAGAAAAATAAACAACACTTACCCTTCGTATCTCCCTGAAGCAGGCATGATTATGAGAGCTGTTACTTATGGATGGATAATGCTTAGCAATAAAAGAAAAAAATGTCTGAAACTCCACCACTTTGAGATTGAGTAACAGTACTAAGAGATTAGCTTAGTAACTCAGAAAGAGTCCGACATTAAAAAAAACATCAATTTGAGTAGATGACTTAGGGACTAGCTTACTTATGATACTGCTGAAATTACTAGAGACATCTGGCTGCCACACATTCACTGCTTCAATTTTCTCTAAGGACAGAGTCCCCAACCTCCACCATTAACCCTTCACCTTGGTATTTTTCTGGGACCTTGTGTTTTTGTGGATCTGAGATGACCATGTGCTCAAAAGGAAAGTATTTTTCCTACCTGAGAATTAGTCTCAGTGTTTTATAATTGTAATTGGTACCCTGGTTTCTACATCACTCTTAATTTGAGCTATGTAATGGGTCATCCCAGTTAAAACAGTTCAGATTAACATAAAGATTTAAAAAGGCATTTCCATTTTCTCCTAAGTGAAAACAATACTATTTCATGAGTTCTTTAGTTTGTCATGATGCAGAAGTCAGAAATTGAGTTCTTGAATATTAATCTTCATCATTAGAGTATATGCAAATTGAAGGAGATGAGGAGAAAATAGAATCTAAGTTCTCTAATTTTTTGGGCTATTTGGAGGAAAGAATTAGCAAATCTCAGACATTTAAAAATAGGGCTGTATTATAGAAGCAAAACTCAATTTGGCTCAATCTCCTGTGCCTATCATATCTGTGCATCACGAATTAATATATAGAAAACTGATTTCAAAACACTGTGGAACACTGAGATATCTTAAAATAAGTAGCACAGATTTCTATTATAGAAAGAAGTCTCTTATCCTAACTCAACTAAAGCTCCTCTCCATTGGCTGATTGTCTCCGCACAACTCCCTGCCTGATGTTATGCGCCCCTCAACTCCTGCGGTCAGCATATCCATACAGTCCCCACAGGTGAAGCTGTACGTTTGCCAGAGCCACTTGTGTTTGCTCCCAAATCTGATTATGTCAGTTGTGCTTGTTCTTGTAATTACATAATTTAATTAAATATTATGCAACCTGATGAACTAAGAATAGGGGAAGGGAGCTTGTTTCTAAGTTGAATACTTTGGAAGCTCAATAAAGCAAGTCACTGAAATATTACCATCCAAATACATGAAGGCAAAGCAAAGAAAAAATTCACTTATCTACCTGGATTTTTCTCTGACATTAATTCACAACTGTCATTAAGTTCTTAATTCATTACAAACTGGCGATCACAGAGGTCACATTTTGATTTGCATGACTCAAGTTGAACTGATATTTTTTCTTTAACCACAGGATAACTAATTTCAATTGTGTAAGATAAAAGAGCCTCTTCAATATCTGGTATGCTTTCCTCAAGGAAATAAAGTGCATTTGCAATCATTCATTCATTTATTTATATATTCAGCAATCAAAAAAAATCTTTAAGAGAGAAGGACAGTGAGAGAGAGAGCGACAGAGAGAAAGAGAGAATCAAATCTTATTGAGTTTTTCACATGGCTTTCATTGCTCTGACACTTAGTTGTGTACGTGGGTGCTGGGGTTTGAACCCATGTACTTGCATATGCTGGTCAAGTGCCGTAAACACCGAGCCACTGCTCCAGCCCCAGCAATCAAAAATTGACCACATTCTAGGACCAATGCTAGGAACAGATTTCAAGGTCACTGACCTTAAGGAACTGTGCCTAAGTGAAGAGAGACATCCAAGCAATTGGTAGCAACATAAATAGAGTTTTGAACAGAATTAAGAATTGACCAGACAAGGAAGGCAGGGAAATACCTTGTGAAAACCAGAAGTATGAAGTAGCGTGTTATTTTGAGAGACCACTTGGAGTAGCAAAATGTGAGGTTAACAAGGTTGGCAGGGATCACGTGCTGATGTGTTTGTGTGTTAAACCCTCAAGTGACACTTTATCCTGAAAGCTGTGAAGAGCTGATGAAGGTTTCATGACAACATGAAATTTGGGTTTAGAAATTGTTACTCTGGCATCATCTTAAAGTGTAGATCAGAGGCAGTAAAGATTTAAGCCAAAATGTCAAGTGAGGAGGTTATTGTTTACTTAAAAATGTTGAGTGTTTAAACATCTGAATTAGGTACTCTTTACAGTGAACCTGTATGTGGAGAGAACAAGTGAGATTAAGGAAAAAAGTGAGAAATATTAGGTCCTTTTCTGGAAACTTAATCCCTTCAGAATTTAGTTCAATCAATTACATTCCCACCAACATGTACATGATATTCTTTTTTAAAATTAGAATGCTTGATAGAAATTTAAATTTCAAGAACTTTAGGCTTGGGTTTTACAATGTATGGTAAGGAACAATAAATAAAGTTATTTCAATATTATTTTTATATCATTGAATTATGCTACATATAAATTATAGCAATAATACTTCCAATTTAACAGAAAGGTTAATGCTCTGAAATGTGCTTCATCACCTTGATCCCACACTAGTTAGTATAACAGATGTAGTCTTTTAAATGAAAATGTCAAACTTTGTTTTCCTTGAGAGTATCCAGAGTGACTTTGAGAGGTTGGCTTCAATTGTGGGCAGAGCCTTTATACATATTATCCCAACACTGTGGTGCTTCAATTTGGAATACATTCCTATCCACTGAATGCCTCAGCTTCAGTTTGTTAGAAAATATCTAGCAAAATAGCAGAATACAAGAAAAATGTAAATAAATTGCTTTCTGATCTAATAATGAATCAGCTGAGAAAAAATCAGGAAAACTATCTGATTTACAGTAATCACAACACAAACAAAAAACAACCAAAAACTTGGGAATAAATTTTACCAAGAAGGTGAAAGACCTTTACAATAAAACCTATAAAATACCAAAGAAAGAAATTGTAGAAGACACAAGACATGGAAAGACCTCCCATGTTCTTTGATAGGCAGAATTAATATTATTCGAAAGGCCATATTATCGAAATTGTTGCACAGATTCGTACAATCCCCATTTTAAAAAAAGTCGACTTTCTTTAGAGAACTAGAAAAAAAAACCAGTCCTACAATTCATCTGGAAAAATTAAAAGACACAGAATAGCCAAAGTAATCATGATTATGAAGAGTGATGCTGAAGGCATCACAACACAGGATTTCAAATAATGCTACAGAGCTATAGGGACAAAAACAGCATGGTATTGTCATAAAAACAGACATGGAGACCAATGGAATAGACTAGAAGACACAGACAAACCCACAGTTATGGTTACCAGATACTTGACAAAGGTGTCAGAAATACATGTTGGAGAAAAGATAGCCTTGTAGCAAATGGGGCTGGGAAAAACTGGATATTCCTGTGCAGAAGAATGAAGCTTTCAACCTGCAAAAGGACAACTCAGAGTGAATCAAAGGCCTAGGAATTAGATCAGAAACATTGCAACTGATGGAAAACATAGGCTCAACACTCCAACATATTGGCATAGGCACAAACTTCGTATGCCTAACGCTTAAAAAATAAAATCAAGAATCAGTAAATGGGATGGTATCAAATTAAACAGTTTCTGCACAACAAAGGAAACAAGAGCATGGAGAGTGAGCCTACAGAATGGGAGACGATTTTTTCCAGTTTCTCTTCCAATGGACAATTAATATTCAGAATATATAAAGAATTCAAAAAGCACAGTGCCAAAAAAACCCCAATTAATAAATGGGTCGCAGAACTGAAGAGACACTTCTCAAAAGAAGAAATACAAATGGCCAACAAATATATGAAAAATCTTCAAATGCACTAGCAATCAAAACTACATTGAGATTTCAGCTCACTCCAGTCAGAATGGCAATCATCAAGAATACAAATAATAATAAATGCTGGTAAGAATATGGGGGAAAAGGTACACTCATATATTGTTGCTGAAACTACAAAGAAGTATACAACCGGGGCTGGAGTGATGGCTCAGCGGTTTCAGCGCTTGCCTGGCAAGCACGAGGACCCGGGTTCAAACCCCAGCACCACGTACACAACTAAGTGTTGGAGCAACTAAGGCCATGTGAAAAACTAAATAAACTTGTTTCTCTCTTTCTCTGTCTCTCACACTGTCCCACTCTCTTAAAAAAAAAACAAGTACAACCACTTTGTCAAACAGTATGGTGATTCCTCAAAAGACTAGGAATAGAATCATTATTTGACCCAGCTATCCTATTCCTTCATATTTATCCAAAAGACTAAAATCAGCATAGTATAGTGATACAGGAACATCAATAGTGAAATTATGGAACCAGCCCAGATGCCTCAACAGATGAATGGATAAAGAAAATGTGGTATATATACACACAACAGAGTATTTCTTAGCCAAAAAGAACAAAGAAATTATGGCATTTACTGGTAAATGGATGGAAGTGGAGAACATCATGCTAAGTGAAATAAGCCAGACTCTGAAAGAGAAGGGTCAAATGTTTTCTCTCATTTTGTAGAAATTAGACCAAAATAAATGGGGCAGGGGCAAGGGTGATGGGGAGCAGAATTTCAAGAAATAGAAGAGATCAGTGAAGCAGAAAAAGGATTGAAGAGGAGGGAGAGGGACAAGAAAAGGGAGGAATAATGGAATGAATTTGACCAAATTATTGTATGTACCTATGTGAATATGCTGCAGTGAATTTCATCTTTATGAATATCTATAAAGCATTAATTTTAAAAAACACTACATGGGCTGGGGAAATAGCTCAGTAGTAGAGCACACACAGCATGCACAAGGCCCTGGGTTGAATCCCCAGAGCTGTATAAATAAATGAACAAAATAAAGTTAAATTTTAAATACTGTAGATAAATAGTAGAGGAGAAGAAGTGGAACAGGGAAAGGAGAAGTACTGGGGATTGAAATGGAGCAAATTGTATTTCATGCGTATATGATCATGTCAAAATGAACTACAATACTATGCATAACTATAATAGACTAAATAAATATAAAAATGTTAAAAATGAAAATATCAAAAGCTGAAGATGATAAATATGTAAAAAGTGGTTTACACTTGCTCTGTCATTATCAGGTATGGATACGTTTAAATAAAAGAAATTCTAGTAAGACAAAAACAACTATCATTCCACAAACTTGAAAACATGCTCTTTGTAATATGTATTTACATTTTATTAATTGTAAAACTGCTTAATATCTTCTTCTGTGATAGAGGAGACCCTGTTAATTTGGAAACTTCATCATCAAAAGGTTTTTTAAACCAGGCAGCAGGACTTATTTTTACATGTTGAGTGGTTCCTGGGTCACTGTGTCAACATGAATTTTCAAAGGAAAATGTAAAATCACATTTCTGCTTTGAAGATTGGTATTTGAATTTACTTAGAAAACAATGTTATTAAGGTATGAGCTAGGACAATGCCTTCTCAGGCAACAGATACAAAAACTGAACTCTTGATATGTAGCAAGTCTGAAACCAGTATCTTTACCCCTTTCCATTCTTACTCAGCTAAATGTGTATTGTACATTTGAAGGCTTTGGCACATCAGTAACAATGCATTTTTCATTATTCAAAGTTGTTTTTAAAAGATTTCCTAAATGATTTTGCAGATCTAAAGATGAGATTGTCATAAATGTCCAGATATAAAAGATCTGAATTAAATCATTTATAAGCAAAGTAGCTTAGAAGGTAGCAAAAAACACTTCAGATTTCCTGTTTTCTCCTTTTTATTCACAACCCTGTGCTGCAGGTAATTTTGAGGTGGCAGCACTCCATTTATTGTACAATTATGTCATGATATTTTCTTATTGCCACAAAGCTGCCATGCAGCATGCTCCATATATGCCTGAAGAGTTTACCTTGTATGAATATTTGCATTAAATAAATGAAAATTCACCTCTTTCCACAGATATCATGCAGAGACACAAAAGTGTTCCCTGCTATTAGAAATGGGCTCGTACAGACTATAAACATCGTAAATGAATTTTTGGTTGATTTGTTCCATTTATATAAAATAGATTGAACATGCAGCTTTATGAAAATGTGTTTATTTAACCAGAAACCACAAACATTTTTAAGAATGCACTTTCCCATTTAACTTTTAATTCCAGGATTTCTTTTTTTTATGAATGTTCATAGTGATTTTATTGAACTGTAAGCTAAAACAAATGTACCAGTGGGATTTTTGTCGTATTTTTTTTCCAAACAAAATGTTTATTTGGGGTAGAACACAAGTTTAGAGATATGATTGATAGGTGGTTGAAATAAAATGTCTGCAACAGCAGAGAGACTATTCAGGGCGACTTCACTCTGAATATTTAACAGTTCAAGTCAATATAAACGCTAATGGACGATGGAGAGCTCCCACCGTAATTACATATTTTTGTTGTGATTAAAAATTCTCACACGGCCATACCTTTCTTCATTTGCAACCTCAGCAAAAGAAAGCTGGATCCTTTATACATTAATGTTATTACTATTTTGAAATGCTAGGAAACCAAATCCCCATTGTGAACATTGATGATTGTACCCTGTTCTTCAAATAAAAAAGCACATGCATATATAAATACACATGTATGTATATAAATGTACATGTATGTAATAATATAGTAATTAGTATTTTGAAATAGAAATTAAATAACAGCTAAAGAAAAAATTGCACCTAAAGAAATGAAGTCAGAGTACAAATCTATTTTGGTTATCCTGTCGGTAATTCATGCTGGATAATCATGAGCCCAGCAGTTAATGACCTCTACTCTGATACATTAAGTCCAACCAAAGATAATGGTGTCCTGGGTAAATTAACAAACCCAGTGGTAAACTTGCTTCCAGTTCAGCAGGAGACAGTGTGCAAATTAGCATTAGTTCTTAATAAGATCAGTGTCCTGCAATCCACAGTTCTTCAGTCTTCGTAATGCTGTCTCTTTCCAGGTGAAAATTCTTTCTCCTCAGAAGCCTTGCACAATACATTCTCTTGATAGAGATTGTTTTCATCCTAATCAGTCCCCCACCTTAAAACTTTCTCCATTTTTCCCACTTTCATGCTGTGATGGCTGCTGTGAGTTGTTGAGAAAGATTATTCATTTGTAAGCTTCTTTAATAACATTTTCGTTAGATGTTGAGGTTCCCAGCTGAGTCAACCAAGAGTTTGATTTTATAATTATAACCATTCTGAAAAAGTTATGGTCAGTGTACGGATAATCTTGGTAGAATTTACTAATCACCACCTTTCATGTCTTTTACAAAGAGCATTTATATTTTGTTAAATAACTGGACCACCTGTGGACAAATAGGTGTGGACTTATTTTATAGGACACCAGGTTTTTTAGGCGGCTGAATCTGTTCATTTGGAAAGGGCTAAGACCAGCAATGAGATATGAAGAGTGATAAAAATCTGTTTTAAAGTCATGTTTCACTATAGGGTTTGGAAAATTACTTATTTTTTAAAAGAAATTATTAATACAAACTGCAAGATATATATAATGTTGATATATATCTGCAATTTTATTTGAATTAAATATAATCAGCTGTTACAGAGTACCTGCTAAAAATGATGTATGAGTCTGAGTGTTTCAAAGAAACGACATTTAAATGTCTAAACAAAGAAGATGTGTGTGTGCATGAAAATGTGCGTATACATGTTTGTGTGTGTCTATGTGTGTGTGTGTACAATCTATCTTAGAGTTGAAGCATAGGATGATGAAAGTCTACATGCATATTGCAATGGAATGTTGAGGATACAAGTTCTAACAGATTATCTGTCAAAAGTTTTATAAGTAAAAAAAAGTTAAATACATAGATCTTGTCTGAAGAATACCCTCACTATAAAATGTTTACCTTTTGTGACACATACTATTATTTCATGATTATGTTAAAATACTCTTAAAGAGTTTTACATGTTAACCAGCTACTAAGAATGCCTTAATAGAGTACTAATTTTTGTTAGAGGTGTCTCGACAATTTGAATTTTATATGCATGCATTATGTTTTCTTAAAATGGGAAAATTATGCATCTGAAGGAATCTGTCTAGAATAATGGGGTTCTATAGAGGTTACTTTAATCACGTTCTCCAGCAGTTATAGCTGTTTTACATCTTATTTGCAACAAAAGGGAACTCTAATTATCTTCAAAAAGAGCATAAAATGGTGTGTCTTGCTGCTGATGTAATGTTGATTCCTGAATGCTGCTGATAGGAACTGACAACTAAATGCATGTCACACTTTTCAAAAATCAGCCATAGTGACAGGATAACCACCTTTTGTGACCTAGGAACCCGAAAAGAGAGTATATATTTGCTTGTTAAGTAGAAACAATTTGCAGTCTTTTTCTTTTTTTAATAAAAATATACTTTTCTCTAGGTTAGGAATAATTTATTTACTAATGTTAAAACTTGCTTATGTGATTTAAATTTTTAGAAGCCACCTAGTGTAAATTATCCTCAGTGTATTCAATTTCAGTTCAAACTGTGGGAGAAGAGTAGCCTGAAACTCTGACCCTCTGTTTCCTTTCATTTTTTTCTTATGGACTCAGAGACATGGCAGGGTAAATATTTATGCCCAATACTGGAGTCCTGCATATGTGATTAACATGTGCTTCAGGTTTATTTCTAACTCACGTGGGCCCCGTTTATAAATACAAATGAGATGCATATAGCCTATTACAAAATATTAAAATTAGAATTGAAAAGGAGATTGGATGTTTTAAGTCTGGCTGCAGTCATCATGTTATACAGTGTTTGTAAGATTGGACTGGGCAACTCGGAGCCCCAAATACAAAATTAATCAATGCAGGTCTGTAATATACTGCAAATAACCAACCTGTACCTCAAGACCTGATTTAAGGTTCACATTAAGCAATGGTGAACTGGTCTAGAAAGGAAGTCATACTCATCCATACATGGAGTGTTCAGATGTTCAGGACTCGGCCTCGAGACTAAGGCCGAGCCTTTGTGGACAATAAACTCACACTTCCTACTCAGGCATAGGTTAACGCTCAATGGTGACTGACATCAGATCCTATTGCTTCTATCTGTCTTTATTCCTCTCCTGCCTAGAGTAGGAAATTTGAAGGGGTAGCAGGCAGAGGTAAAGACCAGAAGAGACATTTCCCTGCATCACACAGACAATTGCACGAAATATATCTTTACTATGACTGCTTAGACCAGGGCAAATTTTCAGTAAGCTCTGAATTTTAAACATATAATATACATTTATGGCTCAAAAACTTACAGTGAATTATTCTGTTCTGCATATTAAATCGGCATTCTCTTTTCCTCGTTGCCCAGCTAGCTTTCAGATTTCCAATACTACAACCAAACTATAGGCAAAGAGAGTGAGAGAAAGAGAAAAAGAGGGAGAGGGAGGGAAGCTCAGAATGGTAGAGTATTGTAATATAATTTAACAAATATATATTTAGGTATATCTGCAATCAAGTTTGATAAAATATAAATAAGCTCAAATAACTATTTGCCTTTTAATATTATGTATACCTTCCAGTGCAAATCTAGTAAAATTGTCTGTAAATAGAACTCAACATTTGAGCAGGTAGTATAATTAGAATTTTATCCAACGAATTACTTTATCTTCTCTTGAAACAACTTAGGTGCTGAGGACACAAAAGCAAAGAAGCAGACTAAAGAGGAGAATGTTGTAGCTGGGCGGAAAGGGGGTAAAATTAACATCGATGCAATTGTGATAAGGTCAAGGAGAAGTGCAGAGTCCGCAGAGGTCAGGGAAGATGCTCTTGAGGAAATTAATCAAAGGCTACAGTGGGAGTAAGCACAGGAACTGGGTAGAGGGTAGGAGGAGAGTGGTGGCAGCTGCGGATGGAAGCAGCAGGTGAATGATGTCCCTGGGATCAACTTGCTCTTATACACCCTTTGTGGTGAAAGCAGCAAGAGTCTTTGTTCTTTACTTCTGAGTTCAAGGCCACTTACTCTTCTACTGTCCAAATAAATGAATTTTTTTTTTGTTTTTGTTATTTTGTTCACATGAACCAGAATCTGAAAAGACGAGTTCCACCAATTCCTAGCTGGTCCACTTAAGGCAATTCACTCCATTTCCTAATTTGTAAAATGGAGATAAGACCTACATTAAGGTTATTGTAAAAAATAAAGCATATATAGCATTATACCTACAACAAAGTAGGTATCCAAAGAAGCCCACTCCTGGTAAAAGGGAATTAAAAAAGAAAAATTTCAGGCAGGAGATGTGGAGATAAAATAGAAGATGAAAGCAAATCCTTCACACAAGAAAGCATTTATTTAGGGATCAATTCCAATATTGCACCACTAAATACACTGTCATGTTCCAGTCCTGGACTTTAAACCTTTCCTAGCCAGATGCCTTCATGTTTCCTGTGTTCTTGCGCTGCACAGGTTATGTTAGAATTAAGCCAAGTTTATTCTATATGCATGATGCTTTTAAAAAAGAAAGCAAAAGCTTTCGTAACCAAAGAAATTTAGGACACTCTAGCTAAATAATGACAAATAATTCTTGGAACTTTTTTTTATTAAGCTAATGTGCATTTTTTCTTAATCCCTCATCCAGCTGCAACCCCATCTCCAGAAGGGGCAATGTGTGTGTAGTTTTCCAAATGTTCTTGACATTTTTGGAACATCTGGGGAAATTCTCTACCTCAACAGGAACAAACATCTTCTTGCTTCGCTTACAGACTTTAACAAGGTTTCTTTCATTTTCCTTCTTTCTTACACATGCTCACACATTTCTCTTGCGAGAAAATGGTTATTAAAAGTGGAAAGATTCTGAAGACATTGTAGTAGGCAAAAGGATAGAAATACAGATCAATGGAATAGAATTGAGAGTCAAAAAATAAATCCTAACACATAACCAATTAATTTTTAACAAGAGTACCTATGTAATTCAATGCAGGAAGTAATAACTTTTACAGCAAATGGTGCTGGGAAAATTGAATGTACTCATTAAAACAAATAAACACTCTTTCCTTACAGCCTATACAAAAATTAACTCAAAAGAGATCATGGACCTAAATGTAAGAACTAGAACTATGTAATTCTTAGAAAACTATATAGGTATCAATCTGATTATTTGAGGTTAGAGAATGAAATGTTTTGCAATAAAAGAAAAAAACAGATAAATTGGATACCATCAAAATTAAAAGTTCTTGTTGTGCAAATAATATCATAAGGAAAATGAAGAGATAACCCACCAAATAAGAAAAAATATTTACACATTATATATTTGACAAGTGATTTCAATCCAAAATATAATGAACTCTTTAATATCCAATTATAAAAATACAAATAATCCAATTTAAAAATGGGAGAAGATTTTAATAGGCATTTCTCCAAAGAAGATTTACAAAGAAGATTTACAAATACCTAATAGTTATTTGCAAAAATACCCATCACTACTAGAGAAATGCAATTTAAGAAAATGTGGTACTACTTCACATCCACTAGGTTTGCTATAATAAAATAGATGAAAGATAGATGTGTTGACAAAGATGTGGAGAAACCGAGACTCTCATACACGGTTAATGGGAATGTGAAATGGTGAAGGCACTTTGGAAAACTATTTGTCAGTGCCTCGGTATGTTAAACGTAGAGTTACCATACGATCCAGCAATTCTATTCCTAAGTATAGGCTCAAGAAAAAATAAAAACACGTACATACAAAAATTTGTACATGAATGCTCATAGCCACATCATTCCTTATAGTCCAGAAGTCCAAGAAAACTGATAAAAGGATAAAATACAACATATCCAAACAATCTAATCGTTTATTCCGGAATAAATGGGAATGAAACACATGCAGTAACATGAATGAATCTTAGAAATGCCTTCTAAGTAAAAAATCAGCCACAGATACCACATATATGTGAAATATCCTGTACAGGAAAATACAGAGAGCAGTGAAATCATTCAGTGATTACCTAGGGCCAAAGAAGGGTGGAAGGGGAATGGAAAATGACCACTATTGGGGACAAGATATTCGATGATGGTTGCACAACTGTATAAATACACTGAAATAGAATTGTATACTTTATGGTGTGTAAATTTTATCTCAAAGCTGTTACATAAAAAGAGAGAATGGAAAGAACAATTGAAAAATTCTAATAGTCTCATATAGTTGTTAGGTTAAGACTCGGAGTCTTCTATAATTTTATAAAACAAGAACAATGGCAGAGAAATCCAAATCAAAATATAACCAACACAAAAATGCTACCAAATCCAAATTACTTCTCATAAAATGAAATAGTTTGTGGATATAAATAGTATATACTCAAATTTGCACACACAAAAATAGGATTTTGGGAGATGACTATTATGTACTCACTATCATTATGACTAAATTATAAATTTTATAGCTTTAATTTTGTGTTTTAAAGACTTTTAATCCATAATTTTAGTAAAACATCAATCTTATTGAAAGATTAAGAAATGTTTGCTAGTATTCTGGACAGTCAAACATACATAATGTGTCCAAATGTGTGTATGTATTTGTGTAGACTTTTAAAACAGTGTGCTTTATTGTATGTAAATTATGGTGTATGTGTATTATATACATTAGAAAATATTTATTTTTATTTCTGAGTGCTTCTCAAATTAAAAAAAAACCTTAACTACTGACCGGAGTGTGATATCACTTTGAAGGAGGAATTTTGATCCAATTACTTAAAAGGCCTCTTTTTTTGCTTATTTTTCATAACACATGAAGGGAAACCAATGTCTATGGTTTATGAAACTAATTAATTTTTTCGGTATTTTCATGTTTTTATTAAAAAGAAGGACAGTGAGAGAGAGAAAGAGAGAATCAAGTTTATTTAGTTTTTCATGTAGCCTTGGTTGCTCTGACAATTAGTTGTGTACATGGTTCTGGGGTTCCAACCAGGGTCCTTGTGCCAGCCAGGCAAGTGCCATAACCACTGAGTCACAGCTCCAGGCCCTTTTACAGGATTTTCAAGTAGATGAAAGGAAGATAATTTTTAAACAATAAATCATGATTTTAAAATATTAGTATGATTAGAGCATCATTTAATCCAGATGGGATTAGACATACAGTGGCCTGCAGAATTTCTTCTCTTAAAATTGGATAATTTTAAGGTTTATTTCACATAATTAGTATTCCTGAAATGGTGTGAATGCAGACCTATGGGCACAGAAGGAATAGTTAAACTAGAGAAAGGCAACTGTGTTTGCATTTCCCTAATGACACATAATGTTGAACAGCTTTTTATGTGCTTATTTATTTGCCATCTGTATACCTTCTTTGATGAAATGTCTTTTGCATTTTGCCTATTTTTCCTAATATAATTTTTATTTTACTATAGAATTATAAGAGTTCTTTATTTATTCTGGATATTAGTTCTTGGTATGATACGTGATTTGCAAATTCCCAGTCTGTGACTAGTGCTTTATCCTCTTGGTAGGGACTTTTAGCAAGCAAAATCTTTTAATTTTGATGACGCTCTTTGTATCAAGTGTTTTTTCCTTTTACAGATTATTTTTTAGTGTCAATCCTAAGAACTCTTTGCCCAGTTTTAAATCCTGAAGATTTTTTCCCATTTGTTTCCTGAAACTTTCATAATTTTATAATTTGAATTGATTTTTATAAGTGTGTGAAACCTAGGCTGCAGTTCATTTATTACCTCTGGAAGTCCAATTGACCTAGTAAAATGTTTTGAAAATGCTGTTTCCTTTACCTGATTTGCCAATGCACCCTTGTTAGACATTAGCCTAGTTCTTTGGATCTAGTTCTTTTTCTTATATTTGTCATTTCCTTAGTTCTTACATATTTTTCTATCTCTTGAAGTGGGGCTTAGATTATTGAGACTTTCCTGCTATTCTAATGGGCACACTTAGTGTTATAAATTTCCCTCTCAAACCTATTTTATTTGTATTCTACAAGATTTGATATGTTTATCTTAATTTCATACAATTTAATGTATCTTTATTTCCTTGAGATTTCTTCTTCAGCTTATTGATTATTTAGTAATATTATTCAGTTTTCAAGTGTTCCAACATTTCCTTTTACTTTTCTGTTCTTAATTTCTAGTTTGATGTCATTGTGGTCAAAGAACACACTCTGTATGGCTTTCATTCTGTAAAAATTTTAAAGTTTGTTTTATGGACCAGAAAGTATTGTCTTGGTGTGTATCTATGAACCCTGAAATGATTTGTATTCTGCTTTTTGTGGGGAGAAATATTGATTAGATCTTGTTGGATGATGGGTTAACCTAGTGGATTTTCTTTTGAGTTGTCTAGTCAAAGATTGAAAATGGGTTTTCGATGTCTTGATTATAATTTTGAATTTATTTTTCTTTTCATTTTTTTATTTGAAGGGGTACTGTGGAGATTGAACCCAGAGCTTCATGCATGCTAAGCACATGCTCTACCAATGAGCTACACCCCATACATTTTATTTTATTTATTTATTTGTTTGTTTGTTTGTTTTAAAGAGAAAGGGAGAGGGGGCTGGAGTAGTGGCTCAGCAGTTACGGCACTTCCCTGGCATGTGTGAGTTTGTGGGTTGGAATCCCAACACCATGTGCACAACAAAGTGTTGAAGCAATGAAAGCCACATGAAAACTTAGATAAAATTGATTCTCTCTTCCTGTCTGTCTCTCACTGCCCAGCTGTCTCTCTTAAAAAATAAATAAGAAGGGAGAGAATCAGTTTTATTTATTTTCCATCTGACCTTTGTTTCTCCAACACTTAGTTGTATATGCGGTATTGGGGTTTGAACATCGGTCCTTACACCTGCCAGGCAAGTGCTCCAACCACCTAGCCACCACTCCAGCTCCTGCCAGCTCTTTTATTTTGAGACAGGGTTTCACTAAGCTGCTTGGACCTTGCTAAGTTGCTGAGGCTGACTTCACACCAGTGATCCTCTGGCCTCAGCCTCATTATTTCTTTTCTAGCTCTGCCTTCTTTCTCCCCACTTTCTGAGTAACTGACTACCTGAACGCTAAATCTTCTGTTACAGTCCCACAGGCTCCTGAGGATTTCCCCTTCATTTTTTCAGTACAATTTCTCTCTGTAGTTCAGGTTGGATAATTTCTATTGTTTTGTCTTCACGTTCATTGATTTTTCTACTCACCCTCTATTCTGCTGTTGAATGTAACTATAATTGTTTTTTCAGTTTAAGTTATACTATTTTTCAGTTCTAAATTTTCTGTAGGATTGCTCTTCTTATTTTGTTTCTTAGTTGCGACTATTTTTTTTCATTTGTGTCAACTGTGCTCATAACTGTTCATTGAAGCGCTTTTATGATTGCTTTAGAATCTTTGTCAGATAATGCCAACATCTCTATTATCTTGGTGTCATCATCTATTAATTGTCTTTTTAAAATTCATTTTGAGATCTTCCTGGATCTTGGTAGGATGATGAATGATTTTCAATTCTAGTCTTAACATAAGCCTTTGAATCTTTTTTTAAACTTCTATTTTAGGTGGTTTCTTCTGACACTGCTCGAGCTGGAAAAAAGGAACACTGCCTTTTTACTTAATCAGGTAGGAGAAGAAGTCCAGGCTCCCCACTTCAACTCTGTTGATACCCCAAGGTAGGGGCTCTTCCTTGCCAGTGGGTGGGAGCTCTGCCCCCCATACTGGTTTCCTGTAGGGAGTGGGGGGTGCCTTCTCATTGCTCCCCAAATGGCCTTCATTGCCAACATGGGGTGAGATGGGTGTCCTCATTAGCACCAAGTCCTGACACCATCCATCAGAGAGGAGAGAGACCTCATCCTTGTGTTGGGAGGATGTAAGTCCAGGATCCACAGTATGTGGTCTCCAGTGACACTGAGGTGAGGGACCAAAGGGGTCTCATTACTACCTGGCAGGGTTGTAAATATTAACTTTCTCCTTGGCCTCTTCTGACCCTACTCTCTGGAAGGTTTGGGTATGTCACTCCAGCCTGGCTAGATCAGAAGTCAGGTTCTCTGCCCTCCACCAATCACCTTTTGCTACCATCAGTGAGGAGGCTACATTTTACTGTGTATTTGGCTGTAGCCAGCAGTTATTTTCTAAAAGTTTTATTCTTACAAGGCTATTCCTTTCTTCATTTCTTCCTTAGAAAAAGTTATTTTTTGTTCTTTTTTTTTTTTTCCATCTGTACCCATTGGTTTCTGGTACTGCTTGCTTCTTCAGGAAGGAGTCTGGTGTGTATGGGACAGAACCACAAAGGAACTCACACAATGTCATTCTGTGTGTCCTGACATTTCTAACCTGTCTCCTCTTCACCTTTTAAAGACTGCCAAATTCTTCCACTGTGGCTGTAGGTACCTTTCTACTTTTCTGCAAGCCATGCATGAGCAACCTACTTTCTTTAAACCCTCTCCAGTATTTAATGCTGTCACTATTGTCTATTGCCACTGTTCTAATAGGTGCGTGGCGAAATCTCATCGTGGTCCTAACTTGCCTTTCCATGATGGTTCCTGATGTTGAACATCTTGTTTAATGTGCTTATTTGCATCTCTGGATGCTTTTTGGTGAAATATCTCTTCACATCTATCCTATTCCAATTTAAATTAATCAGATTACCAGGAGGATAAGAGTCCATGATTATTAGAATAAGCTTTGTCAATAATACTATAGAAATAGAGATATGAAACAACTTGAGTAGACAAAAATATCATTCATTGATTATGTGTACCAGAGTTTCACAACTTTGGCACTATTAATGTCCCTGATATTTGGGGATGGAGAATTCATTGTTGCACAGAATTGGTTTGTCTGTGCATTCAGGATATTTAGTAACATCCCTGATCTTTATCCATTAAATAATATCCCCAACTTTCCTTCCCCCTAATTGTGAAACTAAAATTGTGTCCAGACATTGCTAATTGTCCTCTAGGTGGTAAAGTCACTGACTGGGTCATAAAATCACCCTTAGTTCAAAACCACTGATCACCATTCACTTTAATCAGTATCAGTTGGAGAAAAAAATATGTATTAACCTGAGAATCTTTTCAGTGCATAGGTTCTATTTGACTTTTCTGTAGACAACTCAATTTTATTTTTTATCAAACTTTTCTGCCCTGTGGTGCAATACCTCATTCACTCCGTAAGGTCCACACCCTCACACCCAATAGTCCAACTTTTACCTTTCTTCTTCTTTTTTTTTTCCATGATGGTGCATTATAAATCACATGTGACTAATTATTACTATCATTTGCATGTGGGTTTTCTCATTAAAATGTCATTATCACAAGGTGAAAATCTCTTAGGGTGTCATAGAAAAGATCTACGAGTGTTTGGGCTTTACTGAAACTTTAAGACTACTTAGTAAAGCTACCACTGTATTCTTGGTTCACTTCAGGAATATGATTATAAAAGAAAAAGTTTAAACTTCCAGTTTCACCTGCTTTTTCCTTTGTTTTACCCATCTCTCCATAATTTCTTGCTAAACTCTGCAGTTTTTTCAGCCTATATCTTAACTCATTTTATTTCTACTAAATAAACGTGATACTAACTGCTCTTCTTTTACAATAAATTCCCCATCTGAATTCTCCTTAGCTGAATACTGCCAATGTAGAATTATTTGTATAAAAGAAAATGCAGACTATAACCATATCATCCATAAATGAAGGTAGGGAATTACATCAATGTGATAAGAAATTCTCATTTTTTTAAAATATGAGAAATAAAAATGGAAATGTGAGCTGTTTATGAAAATATAGTAGAAATTGGGATCCAAAGAAAACAAATATCAAGGAAAAAATTGCTCAGCATATACAGAGATAGATAATATTATAAATTGACAGATAGGCATAACACAATAATGTGTGTCATTGCGACATAGCATCCTTTAATGTCAGTCTGGACTATGGGGGACAAAAACCAATCGTTAGAGTTCATTATGTGTATTATCTTAAATACAGTACATAGCAGAACTAAGAATGCTAAGTCATACACATATTTCACCACCTAATCATTCCTGATTTTATGCCAAACTTTTTGGCAGAAAGAACAGGGTGCAACCATGATGTGAAGCTTTAAAAAAAATTGTTCCAGTATTACTTTAAAATCATTTGCTACTAAACTGTCTCTGGTACATGATTACAATGCATGGACTACTCATGAATATGTATTAATGTGGTTGGTGGCAATGATTATGTGGTGAAATATAGTAATATTGGCCTCTCCTTTTCATTTCTAAAATTTGTTGAGTCCATGTTTCACCTTTGGCTAAGAAATTCAGCCCTGGGATCATAGGAATGTACTTTTCTAACAATAATTCCACTGGAATTAGCTTATTCTTTGCTGATGTACTTCACCTTCCTCATTTTAGAACTGCATTACAGAAAACATTGGTATGTCATACAGAACCCTTTGTGTTTTATAAATATTTAACTTTTTAAAAGATGTTTGCATCTCTGGGTGTGATTAGGCTTTACTTTTGTATAAAGTATAGAGATTGGTGGAATATTCTGGCACCCTCGACTTTATTAGTTGTTGAAATGTTTGTAATAACTGTGAGTAGATACAGTTTAAATGAACTTTTTAAAAGTTTGACTTGACTTTTTTGAATATGGTTGATTTCACATTGGAACTGAGTGAAAGGTTAAGCCAGCTCTTTCATATAAATTACTGCATACTGGTGAGTCACAAGGGTGTTTGGAATTTGACAAGTTGTGATGTTTCTTAGAACACTTGAAAATATGACGCCCAAAAGCCAACTTACAAGATGTATTTAAAACCATCTTATAATCTAAGAAATGCTCCATTTTAGCATGCTTCAAAACCTTTTGTAAAAAGCATCAGTTTTTAATTTATGCTAACTATTGAGTTTGAGAACTAGTCGTATCTCTTGCTGTTAATTTATGTTTTATTACTGCTAACCTTTTGTTCATGACCTCGCTCATTAGCACATCCAATTGGAAGAGAAGTGGAAAAGAGTAGGAAATTTAAACTAGTTCATTATATTACTTTCTAACATCCTTGGTCAATTTGGGAGAAAAGATAGTACAGTCTGTGGACAAAATTACCAATTTGTAGCAAGTGTGGATTTTACAGTACACATTAGGTGGCCTAGAATCAGCATACATGAACTAAATCAGCATGCATGCATGTGTTGTTAACAATATTTGCCCTAAATACACTTACCAGAATTAGTAAAATAAAGGACCAAGGATAGCATTAATTAAAACATGGATTTACTGTGTTCTGAAAAATAGAAATTAAAAAATAAAAATCTGAGAAATATAGGATTACATCCTGTAGAACAGAGGACTGGCTCTTTATTGAAATCTTTGAATTAACTTTAAATGAATGATGTGTACAAAAATAATACTTTTCAAGATTAAAATTTTAATGGGCACATGTATGCTTTGTGTTTGGATATGTAGATGTGTATCTATATCTGTAACTACCTACATCTTAGTTTTTTATTTAGAATATAATGTATTAGTTCTGGTAAAATTAATATTATCTGTGAAAGCTAAAAAGAAGATAAAAATTACTTTGTGTTCACATGAGAGAAAAGGAATTAGTCTCTCAAGCTTTTTTCTTGGAAAGGCAAGATTTTAAAAAGCACTTTTTAAAATAAAAAAATAAAAACATTAAAAACTTAGAATGCTTTAAAATACAAGTTCATCTAACAGTCCTTTGGAAAATTTTCTCTGGCCATAATGCAGAGAAGAAAAGCTGAGGACTTCAATTATTAATTATTATCAATTTGTTTATTTGGGTAAAAATGCTTATATATGCTTATGCAGGTATTTTCCAATTTCTCTGCTATCCATTGCTTCTTGCATCTTACTCTTCCCTTTGGGTTCAATTTATTTTCTTTATATAAATCATTTAGCTCTTCTCTCAAGGGTCTTGGTGTTATCAGCTTTTTCATTCTTTAATGAAAATATCTTAAACAGGAGTTTTGCTTTAGTGTTTGTATAGACAGGTATTCAGTTCCATTAACAATTTTTTCCACTTTCATATAAGTTCCATTTGCTGCTTTCAAAACAACCAAAACAACCATTTTTGTCTTAGTTTTTTTTCTACGCTTCGTATTTCTTTGTATATATCTTCAATCATTTTAAGCACACTTTTTTGTGGTCTAACCTAATATTAATCTTAAGTCCTTGTAATGCAAATTCTGTAACTTCTTGACCATTGATTTGATTTCATGGTGCATCATTTCCTCTTGTATTTTTAAATGTTGGAATATTAGAATATTTTAACTGAGGACTATTCCTTCCTAAGGGTCTGAAGCCCTTGAGCTTAGAGGCTGGCTACAATTACTTTACCTAGATGGATTCTAGGATTTACCTGTGCAAGACAAGGTTTTATATTTGCCCACATAAAATCAAATACAACCTTTCCATTTGTTGTAGTCCTGCCATTTAAGTTCTTAAAGAAAACATTTATAAAAAAAATCTTATCTTGCCTTTCCTTGCCTTAATCACAGTCAAGATTTAGTTTTACTTTCCTGAGCAGGAAAGTAGGACATTTGAGATCCTGCTTTCCAAGAGAGCCCAACACATAGACTCTCCTATCCAGTCATGCATAAGTCAATCCTGGTTCCAACTTGTTGCCTCATCTGGGACTCCTATCATATTCTTCTATCTGTATGGCTTAGAAAAAAAATTCCAGCACCAAATCATCAACTTATACAAATCTGACATCCGTCCAGAGCTCGAGTCTTTGACAAAGTCACCAATTGACCATTCTAGCTTGTCCCCTCTCCCTTTCCACTCCAAGGATTTCCTTTCCTCTCATGTTCACTGATTTTAAGTTAATTTTAAGTTTTTTCATTATATTTTATCATTCTATATTTTCTTTGAATTAGTGTGTTAATTAGGCAGCTCTTCCGTTAGTATTAGTGGATGCCTTAAAGATTACAAAATGTATTCTTTACTTACTGAATTCTAGTACAAAGTATTACTTTTAATACTTCCTTAAAATTAGAAGTTTGGACATAATTTCCATTTACTGTAGTCTGATCTTGTAAATTATCATTGTCATGCATTTTAGCTTTAAGAGAGGGAGGAAGCAATTCTATTTTTTTTCATCTGTTTTTTTTTTCTGACACTTATTTGTGTATGTGGTGCTTGGATTTGAGTCCAGTTCCTTGCACATGCCAGGCAAATGCTCTACGGCTAAACTACTTCTCTAGCCACTAGTTCTCTCTATCTTTTAATCTCCAAGAGCTTTATTATTAATGTTTTGTAGAGTAACTATTTTTACATTTGCTCACATAATTACATTTTCTGGTATTCTTCACTTCCTAATGCCTGGCCATGTTCACTTTAGGTATTATCTTCTTCTCAAGTTGAAGAACTGTTTTTCATGTTTTTTGAAAAGCAATTCCCTTAGTTTGCCTTTGTCAGATAGCATCTTGATTCCACCTCCACTGTTGAAATATTTTGGTTTGGTGTGGAATTTTAAGTTGGCAATTATTTTCTTTAAGCATTTAAAGATTTATTTCCATTGCTTTCTGGTAGACGTTATTTCTGCTGAGAAGTCGGTTATCTTCTGATTGCTACTCAATCTTCTGTGCCCATACTGTGTCTTTTTCCATTTAACTTTCTTGGTTGAATGTCCTGCCTCTGTAAATCTATGTCTGCCATTCAGTTTGGAAAATTCTTCCATATTTTTTCTTCATATTACTTCGGTTCTGATTTCTCTGTCTGGTCTTTTTGTAATTCCACTTTCATATATATTAAAAATTTTGATCATGTTCTATATTATCTCTTGTTTTTGTTTTTTTAGTCCCATCCTCAGTTCTGTCTATGCTTTTAACTTCAGTATTTTCTATTGACTTATCTTCTAGTTCACTAATCTGTGTGTCTAGTCTACTGTTAAGTTATTGATTAGATACTTAATTCAGGTATTTTATGTTCAGTTCTGAAACTCCAATTTGATTCTTTCAAGTGGGTTCCAGTTTTTAAATCAATTCTTTTCATCTTTATTCTTTTTTAGTTAATTTTTGCCCACTTTTCTTCTATTTAATTAAACATATTAATAGTAGGTATTTTAAATGTATCTCTGCTATTTTAAAATATATATTCTGTAGCTTATTTGTGGTTTGCTTCTGTTGTTTGTCACTTTTATTATATGCCAATTACTGTATAATTTAAAAAGCACATCCTCCAGATCACATTCTCTTTGACCACAGAGAATTAAATATTTCCTTTTTATAGAAAAAAAGGCAAGAAAGGTAGGCTTGGAGGGCTTAGCATATACACAAATCAGGAATTAAGTTATATTGAGGTTGCGTTGCAATTTTGGTAAAATTCAGTCTTTGTTCAAGTCCTTCTAATTCCAAGGGAATGCCTATCAAGGATTTCAAATAAGAGCCTCATAGGTTTTCATGTCCTCAGACCTGAAAAATTGAAGGAATTACTTTTGTCCATCAGGGATTTTAAGTTTAGCTTTTTAGTCTCATATTCCACGGACCTTCAAAATTTGGTGTTGTACTAACCTTGCACTTCATGCACAGGTTTGCATGTTTATTATTCTAGCCCAACACAATGATGAAGTTCAGTTGGGTTTTTTTGGTATCTCAGCATCAGCCTTCTGCCAAAACTGAGCCTAGATTCTCAGACTCCTGCTATTTTCACCATTGCTAAGTGTTCCCAGGGAAGAGTACCTGTAGATCACAGTGCCAACTAACCAATCATTTGGCTCTTGTTGGCTTTTTTTTTTTCCAATTAGATATCCTCCTCCTGATGGGTCATTATCTCTAAGCACCATGAACTTTTTGGATATTTTATTCTTTACAGATTCAAATTTAGTTCATTTGCCTGTTTGCACCCTCAGAATTCAACCACTGTCTTGTGTCAAGGAAGACCTTTCATCTAAAACCTCCTAAGTTTTCTGTCACTCCAGCCTCTGTCAGTGCTAATTCTTCCACTTGCTTCTCTTTCTTCTTCTGGAGCTGTGGGTATGCCATGCTCTGGTTCTCAACCTCTACTCTACCTTTAGAATCAGCAGTTGCCATCTCACAACACCTCTGGAAACTTAAACCCTCTGAAAATTTAGTCCTTCTAGTTCTCATTGCTTCCACAGTTGTCTGATATATTTGAAATAATAATTTTTTCTATAATGTTGTCAGCATTCTATGGTTTTGAGTATGATTTTTGATCTCTTGCATCTTGCTTGGAAGCAGAATCAGACTTCCTTTATTTTGTTTTATCTATATCATTTAAATTTGTTTGCAGCAAGAGAAGGTTCCATTTAAGTGTATTATTATCATCATTATTAACATTATTAATCACCAAATCTTTTTGTTGAAATTTTAAGCTAGAAGCTTTACTAACAATTTAATATTGTCTAGTTCACTTAACGACAAGTCTATGGTGAAAATGTCACTATTAAAATAATTTTACAGAAAGAAAAAGTGAGGCTATTAGTCTCACTTTACAAAGATCAAACAATTAGTATTTGGTAAAGTTTGGATTTTTAGTTTACACTACTCAACCTTACTACTTTCCACAATATGCCTCTAGGATATAGGTTATTACTATTCACATCATTTTCTAATTCTTTTAAATGTATTTTATTCCCCCCCAAATCGGTTAAATTCCTAAATTACATGTACCAAATTTAATATTGAACTAATAATACTATCCTAATTTTAGTCACTTGAAAATATGTTGACATGACTCTTTGATAACATGTACAATCTAAATGTATGTGTAGCAAAATTCCTAATCAAAATGCATTGAGTATTTAGAAAATGGACCCAACATGTGGCATTGTCTACTAAGTCTCTGCTCATGCTGATTTCTGATGGTTTTGTGGAATATTGTGTTAGTTTTTAGGGCTAATGAGTTTGGCTTAATTTCTTTACCCCTCTCAGCCAAGTCTTTCCACAATGTGACTTCTCCCATGGGGTCCTTGCTAATAAATATTTTAATTGAACTGCTTTATTAAAATGAGTGTCTATATGATCATCTAGACACCCCACAGATGTGAGGAGAGATTATGAGTTCAAATGAGATTGGGTTAGGCAGATCCAGGTTTGATCCTGATACCACATTACCACAAACCCTGATAATAAAGGAATCTAAGTTCACACAAGATTAGTAAACATAATGAAATGAAACTTTAAGTACTTGTTAAGTTTTCTTTTAGTGAATCATCAATATTTATTAAGCATTAAAGATTGGTACAGTTTCCAAGCAAAGGATGTAGAATGTAGAATTAAACCACACATGAATTTTATCTACGATGTACCTTTATCATTCACTGATCTTTCAGCCAGCCAGGTGAGGGTTTAGTTCGTTGTCCTTATAAAGAAATCTTCCATCCATTTTATAAGCAAGATAAAACAGAATAAAGTTTCTGCTTTAGTGTTCATACCACAGAGCACTTCCCCTGTTTCTTTGTTTATTCCCAAGCAGCCAAAATCATTCATAATTCGTTTATTTTGCATTCTTTTTATTCCTTTATAATTAACGGCTTTACATTGCTGTGCATATGGTCCACAATTGGTTTCTACTTCCAGCCCCTATTTTTATTATTATATGACTTTATTTGTATAACTCTATGCAAGTTGTAAATGAATATTGCCTGCCAAATCAAAATTTTAACAAAGAACAAAACCTTCTTAAAAGAAATTTCCAGGTCTTCTTGTATAGTTCTTGTGAAACTTTCTTACCATATGCATTCTCTATATCCACTTAAAATCTAAATATCATGTAAATATTCTTATATTAAGATTATGGATGTAATTGAAGGCTTGCAATAGTTGTGCCTGTCAACTAAGATAAGGACAAAATTATCATAGATAAATGCAGATACCTTTTTCTGTTCTTAAATTGAAATCAGGTATTATTATTATTGCTTGAGAAAACCATCAATTTAAATGGCATCTCATTTCGTGAAGAATTCAAAACCCAGGATGCTAAAGGATGAGGGAGGAGAAGGAACGATGTTATTGGCATAAAGTAAGCCAAGACAATCCTCTTGCTGGGAAGGTACAAAAGGGAATCTAAAGGTGATTCAGTTAGCTATGGAAAAGCAGTGTGAATGAAAACTTGATGAGGATTATAGCTCTTTACCTGAATATTATTTCAGCTGAATGTTCTTTACAAATAAATCCTAGTTTAATTACTATCATTTTAACTAGCTGATTAATCAAAAAATAAAAATGACTGTAAACTTCTTATCAGCTCTTAGCAAAGCTTAAGAACATTAAAGTACATAGCCAATTTGATTAGATTCTGTGCTTCCCATTAGGCAGAATCTTAAGAGTAGTTGAAATTGGGTGTATCTACATTTAATTTTAGACCTGTTAAATGGATACATTTTATTCTGTTTAAAGCAGATTTTCTTTGAGTCACAGTAAGAGTACTGTATCAGCCAGCTTTTCAATGCTGTAACATATACCTGAATAAACAACTTAGAGGAAAAGTTTCTTTTAGCTCATGATTTCAGGTGTCTGAGCCCATTGTAGGCTGTCTGTACTGTTCTGGGCTAAGATGCGGTGGTATATCATGGTGGAAGGGTATAGTGCGGTAAAGCTGCTCACTGCAATGCAGCCAGGAGGTAGAGAGAGAAAGAAAGACAGTGAGAAACAAAAGGGCTGAGGCCAGAGAGAAAATAAACCCTTCCAGCGCATGCCCCCATGACCTACTTCCTACAACCAGGTGCCACCTCCCAGTAGTCCACTCAGCCATCTATAGATTAATCCACCCATGAGGTCAGAGCCTTCACGATCCAATCACATCTCCAAAGCCCCACCTTTGAACATGTGATTTTGGGGGACATTCCAGATCCAAACCATAATAAGCACATTTACATTTACATGAATTTTTAAATTGCCTTTAAATACTGATTATACTTTCCTTCATCCACTTCTGATTCCAGTTATCTTTTAGGTTTGCTAAAATAAAAATCATAATAATGGCAGTAATAATTGTGAAGATGAAACAAATAACCATAAATACAACACATATTTGTTTTCTGAATTTCTTTTACTCCTAGAATGTGCTCCTGCCTTTATTCTTAGTGTTGGGGAGAAATTTCTATGAACCTCTACTCCTTCAAGAATACTCTCCTATCTCTAAAATTATTTTCTGTGTATCCCTTTCGGCCATTGGAAAGCATTTGGGAATATTTCCATTCATCGTACAATTAATTCACAAAAGAGGACAGGCAAGATAAACTACCCTCTATAGACTTTCCTTGGGTTCTAGGAAAATGTGCCTTCTCAAGTGGCCTTTATGTGGGGCAGCTTTATGGAGATACAGAAGATCTTTACCCTTCCTTTCAGGGTAGTAATTACTGAGAGCTTAATATATACATGACTACATTACTAAAGAATTCTTCCTAAAATTAAAAGAGATTTTCTGTTTTTAAAAAGAGAGATGGACAGTGGAGAGAGAATTGATTTTATTTAGTTTTCCACATGTCTTTCGTTGGTCTGACACTTAGTTGTACATGTGGATGCTGGAGTTTGAACCTGTGTATTTGCACATGCCGGGCAAGTGATGTAACTACCAAGGCACTGCTCCAGCCCCTAAAAGAGATTTTCAAAGTGGTGATTTTCTGTCTCTTCAGAGAAATGACAATCATAGCTAAATGGTAGATTTTTTCAGTAATAAATATATACTTATTAAATATAATATATGCATATCATCTTTTCCACCTGTTCCTTCTGCCCCAAATTTGCACAAATATATATGCATTAAAACCACAGTCTGTGGTAGCAATTTTATCAGATCCTTGGCGTATTGTTTTATAATGCTCAAGGTCTATACTAAGGAAACTTAGTATGGATGTTGACAAGTTGCTGTGTGTTTCTGTGAATGTTGGTTGGGGAGAAAGTAATTTCTAGTCTTATGCCACTTTAAAGATGCTGTTTATTTTCTATATTATTCCAAGAAGCATAGAAGATTTTGCCATTGACCTCTTACATAACCAGGAATCATGAGTTTTATGAAAATGATATGAGCATGCTCATTTTACTTTTTTAAAATTTCAATCAAAGCCCTGAATAAAGCATTGCCTCAAACTAATCAATTACTTGACCAGAAAAGAGAAGTTCCAGTGGAAAGACCTTTTCACAGAGTGAACGTGACTCTGATAAGGTGAAAATCCAAGTAAAATGACAGGAAGTGCCCTCAGCCAAAAGCTGGTAGGCCTGGGAATAAACTCATAGAGGGAATGAGACTGTGATTAGCTAGGTCTAACTCTGATTTGTAATTCAGAAGATATTCCTCACCTCAGAAAAGTTCTGAGAGGAATATCAATTTCTAGCACCATTTACAACTGCAGAAATTGCCATCAGCATATAGGTTGATCCCCTTGCAAGTGGAAGTTTTAGAATCAAGTCCAGCTACAGGACCAGAATCCTGGCAGGACAGTATTCCATAATCTCTTTCTATGGACTTTTGACCTCCAGCAACGCAGATTACATTTATGAGGCTTTCTGGGTCTAAGAGGATTTTGTTGGGATTTGCCAAGGTGAAGGTTCCACTTGCCTTCATATATTTCCATTGAATAGTGTCTAATGGAATAGATTTGATCAATGATATTTGGGAGCAATTTTAATGATTTGTTATATAGTTTAGGGAAAAAATTACTTCAAAGGATTTGTTGTTAATTTCAAACTTGATGGGTAGTTTGTGCTTTTCCATTTTTTGTGTGTGAGTATAGATGTTCCCTGTAAATTAAATATGAAAGACAAATACTTCTGAATTCTAATTCAGATGCTCTTTTTAGTTCCAAGCAGGGATTGGGGAGTTATCTCTTACTAACACAGCAATGCAAACACAAGATTGAGGAACACGAATAAATGGAAGTAGATATTTTCTTTCTACCTAGATAGATCCACAGCACTCTCTCATTTTCAGTCTCTCTTCTTCCTGCTCCACTCCTCTCCGATTTCCACAGAGTTCCAGAATAAAAGAAACCCTTACATTAGTATCAATGTCAACAGAAAATGTATAAATACCTCCCAAATGGAAATCGACCAAGAGCACATTGCAGTTGATGGATTTGATGGGTTGAATGTTTATACTTTTTTGTTTCATTAAATGCAATAAATATTATCAATTCTGCTATTTGCAAATTCTCATTGTATCAAAATGGATTGAAGAAGAGATTTAACTTTGCTTTATCTATGGAAAAATGTCTTATAAGCAAAGACCTCATTGAAAATATATTTCAACAGAAAGCCATTTGTCCCATTTAGGAAATTTGATCACATACTTTAAAAATGATTCAGTATTAATTTACTTGAAGATAATCAATATGGTAATTACAAGTAATGTTTTCATTTATTTGCTTGCTTGCAATAAAGCTGAATTTTTAAAAAACCTATTTTATTCCAAGGACCACTTACTGTAGACAAGCTATTGTTTAGGGTATTCTTCTCTCTTCTGCCATTCTATTTACCCCCAACAAATGGAGATTTTATATAATGGAAATTATGACACTTGTCACTTAGTTATGGTTTAAGAGACACTCATCCTATTAATATTCTCTATTTAGTGGTTGTTAATATTGCTTTGACCTTACCTGTACTTGTCCACTGTACCCAACATATAAACAACTCTTCTTCCAAGGCTAAGTGACTTGTTTACATTATGACATTTTCTGTCCCTAAGGAATTGATTCTATCTTGGCATACAGGGAAAAAATCTCAGAAATATTATGAAAGTCTGGAATCCAAACAATTTGTCTCTGATCCTAACTACAGGTTTACATAAAGCAATGATAAACATTCATGGAGCACATGTTATGAGCGTCTAGCATCATCCTAGAAGTTTCATATGCTGAGTATCACCTATGGACCACAGAGGAAGATGCCTCCATGCCTCCATTTTGAGCAGGAGGACACTGAAGGGTGGAGAGACTAAGGCATTTGTGGAAAGCCAGAGATCAGTAATTGGCAGAGCCAGACCCACCCCTTTCTGTCAACATCCAACCCTATTCAAGCACTAAACATCCTAACAGTCCTTTCTTTGAGTCACGGTTTACTCTCACCCAATTATTTACTTCTTATGCCAGAGAAGAATTTAACATGATGTACATGAAACTTTAAGCCCAGGGAGTGTATGATTTGCTTATAATTAGGAAGGGTGTCTGTGTAAGCATGTCTGGTAAACTGCCTAAAGAGATCTCAGAAGGAAAGGGCCTGAATCTCCAAGTCTCTAGAGAGTTGTTGTGATTCCTTTTCTTATTCTATATAAATATTCCCTTTCATGCCTATTTTATATTAGTAATTTTATATTATTTTCCTTAAAGAGGGTGCCCCCAATTGTGTAAGTTTTGGTACCTTAAAGCACGATCTCTTCCCTTACTTGCCTTTTGCTATTGTTTTTTGGGGTTTTTTTTGCAAATAAGTTATACCATCTCCATTTTATGTTAGAAACATGCTGGATACTAGGTACCAGTGCCAAGGGCTGGTTATTTGACCAGGGGCCTTAGAAGGCAACTGATAATTGCAGGAGCTGTTATGGGTCTATTTTTTAAGATAATAAGGCAGTATATGAAACTATTGATTCTGGGTTAGCTCTTAATAACCTGGCATTATGGAAATTTGCCTAGTCAAAAAGTACCACCTTAATGCTAATTTTTAATCAAATACTAATTTTAAGCAGTTTTTCAATGCAATCTATCAGAAGTATGTTACATGCTTGTCTTGGACACTGAAATGGATTTCACAAGTGTTCTAATGGGTAATAGAATTTGGTTTGCAAAACATAGCTTAAGAAGATAGTGAATACCTCCAATGATTATTTTTTCATAAGCCAAACCATTGCATATACGGGGGAAATATACTAACCTAGTTGTCCCTCCTGGTCTAATACCTTTCCACAATGAGAAGCAGGGCAAGCTATTCCAAAGGAAATCTCATGGTGGGTAGTAAGGAGAAATCATTCATCCAAAGCATTGAAGGTATTTTCACTGGTTTGTTAGTTCATTTATTAATTGGGAGTGAGCCATTCTATGTCTTTTACTGCCCATTTTATACAGACACCTCAAACTGGTTCATCGGCTACATTGCCTAATCATCCACAGGAGGCTAATTTAAATGGCTATGCTACTTGTGATTAAGCCCTCTGTTGATGGAACCGATGGTTATTAGTATAAATTCCCCTCCAAAAGATTTACCCTAAAGTATTTAAATAAAGAAAAAAACTCAAGATAGGGTTGAAAAGACTTCATTCACCATGTAGAGTGATAATCTTCTATAGAATATAATTACCAACAATAGTGTAAAATAATTTGAATATTTTGTGAAAAAGCAATGTAATGAATTGAATGAAAGTTAAATGCCTTTGCTGGAAAAATAGACGTTCACAGGGCTTCTTTTTATATTCTATGTTTTTGCAAAAATGGACTTCATCAACAATTTCATATTGATGATGTTCACCTTTAGAACATGAATCCATGAATCAAAGCTATCTTTTCATTTAATGTTAATTGGTTTCTAATCGAGGAAGCTTAGTGTACATATTAATTGACAAAACAGAGTTGCAGATATATTTTCAATTTTAAATTTAGTACATTTGTGTGCGTTTATCACGTATCAGCAACCCATGTAGGTTTGGAAGTCATTAGGGGGTCTCATACTGAAGCAAAACCTTTAAAGCCTTCATCTGGAGAATTTATTTGTAACCACATTTTAATGTATTTGCAAACACTCCAGTAGCTTTCATAACCACCACTGGGGATAAGTATCTGTTGAGTAGTTATCCTGATATGTGGATAAGTTCAACAATAACCCTTTCAGAATACTTCCCCTGTAAGGGGAATGTTCACTTCATCAGTTCCTACCTTACATAAAATATCTTAGCTCACTGAACTTCATGCTGATCTTAATAAGTATTCTTGAGGATTGTGGATAAGATAAATGACCATAAAATTAACTCTATGCTATATGAGCTATTCCTAATCTTCCTACCATTTTGCAACTCTGCCAAGAACCACCATTGGTGGAACTTTACGCACCAACAACTCACTCCTCTGCCTAAATGACCAGTCAGTGCCATCAAAAGCACTCAAAAGAAGACACAGCTATTTCACATTCTACCTACTTATTCATATCCAGTGTGAGCCTACATGAATGGACGAGGGAGCAAAGACTGGGGCAAGAAAAAGATATAAACAGACATTACTGAACACTTATTTAGATGAACAATTAGTGCTTTTTGTCTTAGTCATTGTGGCAGAATTTCCTTGACAGCATCTCAGTTAAACCTTGATTGATTTTCTAAATAGTTTTTGTTAACCCTGTCTTACAAGAGGGACATTCAGGCTCAGGGAAGAGACTTACTGGCAAGATGTTTGATAGTTAGTAAGCAGATGAGTAAGATCACAGAAGTTCGTAGGAAGACAAAGCTTTATTATTATTTATTCTCAGAGGTCTCAAGTTAATCTCAGATGGTCTAAGACCAATACCAAACTTGTGCCTTCCTGACCTACCTTCCATTGACTGCCCTATGGCACATCATATAACATGGCTCAGATTTATTGATTCAGAGTAAGATCGTCTTCTCAATGTGTGCATTTGATTGATGAAGTAGCTTAGGAAAAGCTTCAGAGCTTTCCAAATGTGAGGCCATTCAGATAGTCATCCCACTACATGTCTGTGAACTGGCCAACAGGATCTGAGTCAATCAAATTAACATATCCTTTCACAAAAGACATCAAGTGTTGTTGCACTCAGGGAAGAAACTTGGCGTCATTAATTAGCAAGTACCTGTGATGGCTGGTTGATAATGGAGCAAAGCCATCTTGCTTACTCTTGCTACTCTTTCCATTGTGGTCATTCTCTGAGTGTCTGTAGGGCTTATTTGCAAGAGTTCCAAGCTCTACCTGCTCTGTCTTGATTCTCCAGCATAAGATAATTGTAAGTCTTGATGCCTTACAAAATATTTGAATAGTTTTCCCTTCTCCGAACGGTGTTACCGATTCTCTGCTCGGTAGTAATCATTGCTTTTTAAATCAGGACAAATGCGAAAAGAAATTAACATTCTCAAAGCCACTTCAATTTAATAATATCAGTACTTACCACATATCAGGCACAGTTGAAGAGCCCAAGGGCATTATATAAATGAATGTGTAAGCTATCAAAGGAAAAAGACGGAAATGCACAAATAACCAATGTAAACCACACTGTGCTCCAACAAAAGCATGTGATTGTGATGGTAACTTCTCACCAGGACGTCAGAATTATATATCAAAGAAAAGTAAACATTTGACCTAGACCTGGAAGACAGAGTATTTCAAACTCAGATAAAGGCCTTGGATGACAAGGAGGAGAAAAGAAATCATCAAAGGAAGGGGTGACAACATGAGCAAAGGTATATTGGTATGAAAGTGTGTGATTAGACAAATGAGAGTAGCAGCATTCTGAGAGAAGAGGAAAGAAGAGGTGGTTAAGATTCAAGGGGCAAATGATCGGGAAAATTTTGTGAAGTAAGATTGCCAATCAATGTTATAAGTTTACTCTGTAGGGAGTGGTAATCCTTTCTACATTTACAAAGATTTTTTTTAGGATATGCAGTAATTTCAAGGTGAAAAATGACAATGAATCAGTTAAGAAATAGAAAGTGGGGCTGGAGCCATGGCTCAGTTATTACCATGCTTGCCTGGAAGGAACAAGGACCCAAGTTCAAACCCTAGTACCATGTACACAATGAAGTGTCATAGAACAAAGTCTATGTGAAAAACTAAATAACATTGATTCTCTCTCTCTCACTACTGTCCCTCTCTCCTTAAAAAAAGGAAAGAAATCGAAAGTGATTCTACTCTTCTCCAAATGATACTTAAGAAGAATTTAAATAAATAAATATATATTTAAATATATATTTATTTAATATATATAAATATATATATATATTAAATAAATATATATATATATTTAAAGTATAACCTAAACTGAAGTTGTTGGAAGTACAGACTTCTATTATGTAGCAAATGTATGAGAAGACATTTTTATCTGAAATGCTTGCTGGGGAGAATGATAGCATTAAGGCACATTTTCCTTGTGCTAATTAAGATGGTATGATACGCAATCTCAGCCATGTTGTTCTGAAATCCTGATCTCTTAACATGATTCTAAGTATTTCATTTGAGGAATATAATCCTAAAAACAGTAAGAATTTACATGCAATGCAGAAACTTTTATGTCTTTCTGAATTATCAGTGCTACTTGAGGAAGATGGTGTCTTAGCCTTTGCTTCACTTGCTTCAAAAAACCTAAGATCCTAAAGATTAATTTTTAGCAAGAAGATAGAGAACATGAACAACAAAAGGTGAGGAAAAATGAATTCATCCCAATCATTATTGTCTTTGAGGGCAAATAAATCAGTTGCAAGAATTCCCAGCATTGACCTGATCATCTTAGTTAAATTTACTCACATGAGTATTCTGTAAATATATTGAATTTTCTTTCTCTACACTAAAATAAGCATATCTGCATTATCATAAGTCATGTTTCCAATCTCATCTTTTTATTTACTCATGGCTTAATAAGTTTAATCCTTCCTTGTTGTGTTAAATGTCTCAAATGTTAATAATGCCAACCAGGGTGATTTTCACCGTTTTATTAGCAAATGCAAAGCATGTGTAACTCATAGCCACCTAGCTGTTCTTAACCCAGGCAACTTGAGGGATTTTTCAGGATTTCTGTTCTCCCCAGCCTCTCACCAAAAAGGGAATGCTAGACATGGTCATTTTAACTCTATGAATCAAGTCCACATTTGGTTATTCAGGTTTTCTCTTTTCCTCCTGGCTGTCATGAACCTATCCTGAAATTTAATTTATCTACTAGACATTTTAAGTTAAATGTTTTAATGAAAATGGCCAAATACTAATGAAGATGTCCAAAAGGAGAATGATGTAAGATTGACTCAAGAACTCGATTTCACATCCGTCAAGAAGGAGGCAAATTGTGCATTGATAGTCTCTGTCTTAATGAATCTCTGCATTAAACCTCTTCCAATAATCCCCAAATTTCTATATTTATAGACATTAACGTGAGCATACTGACTACAAATATACCAATCCAGGTGACTTGCCCACTGGAAATGATTCTTTCCTTGGTTCATTTGAAAGCTATCAGTAGTGGTCAGGAAAGAACAGCCTAATTAAAATTCTTTCAAATAATATTTTATTTTTAGGATCACTTTTCACAGAGAACTATAAGAAATTTCTCAATTGCTGAGTTTACACCTAAGAAGGTGCTGATTAATGTAGGCTTTCTTATTTATGAATAATCACTTTAATGTAATAATAAATGAGAGCATCCTCCAAATTCTGTTCATTTATTTTTTATTATTAGTGCTTGAGATGCTCTTCATCTTCCCCTTACCATTGTATTGTGGATTCCCCAGATCAGTGCCCTACACCACACAATCTCCAGTAGCCCCACAACACTGAATCAATTGCAGTGTCATCTTTTCCTCAAACCAATTATCATGAAAGGAGATCATCTTATGAATCTGTGCATTCATTTGATGTCTTTCCTCATGATGGATGAAAGCTCTGTGAAAGTAGGAATACTGCTTTGCTTATAAATCTATTCCCAGTACCCCAGTCTTTCTGGAATGAGATGGAAACTCACTTATAATCCAGGTACAATTTTAATAAATTTGAGTCTTATTGCTCATAATTTTAGAAAAAGTTTATTTTCTTTAATGAGGGTACATCTTTCAAAAAGCAAACTTTTAAATCAATGTTAAAATATTAAATATAAGAAAATATTTGTGTATCCTATTTGTATCTGTTTTGTAACCATAGTGTTCTGAATTGAATTGTGTTCCCCTGATCCCCTCCCCAAATTCATGTGTTGAAGCTCTCCCAAAATAACAGTTTTTGGAGCTGGAACTTTTGGAAGATAATTAAGGCTAAATGAAGTCATAGGGGCAAGACCCTAATCCAATAGGGAAAATATCCTTTTTCTTTATAAAAACAAATATCTGAGTATTCCTTACCATGTAAGGACATATAAGAAGTAACTATCTCAAGCCAGAAAGCTCTCACTAGACACTCAATTTGTCTACACCTTGGTCTTGGATTCCCCAGACTCCAGAACTATAATAAAATTGTTTTCTGTTCTTTAAGCCACCTGATCTATGGTATTTTGTTATCACAGCCTGAGGGAACACACAACTAGAATAGTTATTTTTAATGACTAGGTTAGGAAATTTCCTAATTTTTATGCTCCATTATTTAGGTCTTATTACCTTTGTGACCTTGGTAATATTATTTGAAAGCTTTTGGTGGTGGGGTGAGTGGGAAAGAAGAAAAATTTTTCTTAGATCAACGCTGAAATTTCTATAATATAAAATTTTTCCTTTAAAAACTTCATCATTTATTGTGTGCTTCATTCCCAAAATAGATTGCATTGAATGAACAAGGATGATGGTTGTCATTATATTATTACCAATTCCATTTTAGATTAATCAAGGAGATAGCCTTCTGGGAGATTTTATATCTTCAAAAGACATAATATTCTGTGAGATCAGGAATGTTGGTCTATGTAGTTTTTTTTTGTTAAGAGAGTAAAGCAGTGAGAGAGAGAAAAAGAGAATCAATTTTTTTTATTGAGTTTTTCACATGGCTTCCATTACTCTGACACTTAGTTGTGTACATGGGGGCTGGGATTTGAACCCGTGTACTCACATGAGATAAAGCACCGTAACTGCTGAGCCATTGCTCCAGCCCCAGTCGTTGTAATTTTTGAGTACTTCTCGGACCTTAGGTAAGCAGGTTAAGACCAAAAGCATGAGCACAATATAATTCCAATGTTCTGCTGTGCCATTTTTCTGGAAGCAGATATAATACATTTATAACAGAAAGCCAATCAATTTGCTTAGGTTTTTAACTCAATAACACCACCAGACATTTGGTGACTTAAGTATTCTCTCTCTTCTTTTATTTCATTTTCAAGAAATAAAGGTTACAGGTGTCCATATGAATGAAGAAAAGTCACTGTAGCTAAAGTCTCATTCAAATAATGATCTATTTAAATAATATTGGCCATTTTAACATGCTTTATGCATTAATAATCTAAATTAATGGATTAAGCAGGTGCCTACATTGCTCTAATTAACAACAGCTGTGTTATAACAACTTTATAGGAGTTTGTTATGGGATCAGCTATTAAGAATATGTTGCCAATGCCTTTTATGATGTGCATTAGATAAAGTTACTAAAGAATGCAACTACATCTTGGAATCATTCAATAAATATTAATAAAGCACTTATTATTGTACTTTAATTTAAAATGCTATTATCTTTCCAGCAGGTGTCAGGCATCAGACGCCAACAAGTCACTCCTGACATAGTACAACAGTGGTCTGCAGTTTCCCACAAGGATGTTTTAAAACATCATCCCCCGCTTTATAATTTGGGAAGTATTCATCTTCTAAATGGTAGCTCCCCAGTTTCCTTGTGTGCCACTCAAATATCAGTAAAAAATAGAAGGGAAAAAATCTTCAACCGCTCATATCTTACCTCTGAGTCTTAAAATACAGCCATGTGTAACTAACTCATGCATTAAATACTGTGGTTGAATTTTCCAGATCATTCATTAGTTAAGGCTAAGTTAATTTCCTTTTAATTTTATTGCTTATGCTACCAAATATTTTATTGATACAGAATACTTCTCAGAAACCCTGGTGGGATCTTATAGTCTATTAATTGCTTTCAAATTTCATCAGTCAGTTTGTAAATTGGTATTATTGCAGATAACAATGCTGAATGGAATGGCTAAACTCATGGCCATTTTTTACAATTCATTTTACCAAATACCATTTTGTAAAAGTAATGGTAAGGAATCTTCCCTAAATTTAATGTGCTTAAAATAGACAATATTTTTGAAATTAGAGAAACTTGGACAAATTAATGAAAAATCCTGAAATG